>JABMIG010000219.1:0-265048 GCA_013187285.1 Cyclotella cryptica
TCCTTGATAGACTCGGGCCAGCTGCTAAGACAGCTGCCTAGTTGCACACACGTCGTATCGCCCTACCTGTAGCCAGCTAAGGACTACACTAGACGGACGTAGCACGTAGGACCTCCATACCCTTACGTACAACGTTATCCTACTCAGTACAGACTGTCTTCTCACTTGCCTGTAAGACGACGAAATGAGCGGGAGCACCACACACACCGCCATCTTACAATGCACATCATTGCGTGGACACTCATGTCCTCACAAATCCTCTCCTTCGATTGCTCGACCGACCCGACCAATCGAAACGCTAGCTTCCTCCAGGCTACCTCCCTACGCAAAAGTTTTCACCGTTTCCCTCCGCCTGCGCGTACGCTCCGGCTTCTCCTCCACCATGTCCTCCGTCTTTTCCCGCGCCCAAGGTACGTATCCGGTTGCCATGGATTCGATCCGCCAATGCAGTGGTTTCGACCATTGGGCGGCTCTCGTTCCTTCCTGCACGGACGTGGAACCTACCACGTCCTGGGTCCCTCTCGAACGCGCTCTGGCAGTTCACCCGCTCCTGCCACGGCAGTTCCTCGCTCGCACTCGCGATACCTCACACAGGTCCCCTGTCTCACTCCTCAGTTTCGACCACTTCCGGTCTGACTTCCATGCCCACTCGGGTACTCTCCCCTCCCTCGCTCATCACGCTCCACAAGACCAGCAGCGCCGATGCGGCCACGCTCGACTCCAGTTTTAGGAAGTCCCTCTCCAACGCCAAGCGCATCCTCGTGCTGGCGAACAACAACCTGTTCGCCGGGTTCTACGTGATCACGCCCCACAAGCGCATCCGCCCGGTCTTCCAACCACAACGCTGCACACTAACCGACCCAGACGCCGGGATAGAACTCGAGTACCTCGTCGGCCACAGCAGCAACGACCCCAGGTTTCTCAAGGCGGAATACACCCCGGTGGAAGTCGCCGGCACGTACGTCTGCCTTGTCGACACCGCCTCCGCCGACGTCCCGGCCTGCTACCGCTCTGGCCCCGCCTTCACGGCCGCCGACATCACGGGTACTCTCACCCTCGACCTCCATGACGGCGCCATCTACAAGGCGGTCCACCTCCCTCTCTCCCTGCCTATCCCCTATGGCGTCAATGACACCGCCAAAGGTACGGTCACCGAGTCCACCATGGACATCCTCGACACCACAGTCGCGGACGGCGCCTTCTGGGCACGATGCCTCCTCGCCCACGACACGGCTCGCTACGACGAGCTCGTCCGCTGCACCGCCGACGGCCTTGGTAAAGTTGCGAACCGGCTCATCCTCCCACGCCTCCACTCCGGACAGTCCTGGGGTCAACCCTCGGGCTGCAAGCTCACTCCCGTCGGCGAAGACGAGGAAGACGAAGCTAAACCGGCCATCAACACCCTTTCCGCGCGCCTCCTCGAGATCACCGACCTATCCACCCGCAGCATCGCCCCGCCCGCCACGGTGGCCACCTTGCGCGGCGAACTCGACGGCCTGGATCTCGCCGTCATTGGCAATGCCACTCTGCCTGTCCCCCGGAAGACGGGCGTCACGGCACCAGAGTCCATCCAGAAGGACACACCTCTCAACGACCGCCTACGCAACCGCGCGAAGCTCTTGAACCTCGGCTGGGACCGCATTGCCGAGTCTCTCCACCTCCCCACGCTCACCGAGAGCGGGGAGTGGCTCTACTGCAGCCCGGACAGGGCAGGCATCAACGAGGCCATGGCGAACATGTTCGCCAACATTCCCGAAGCCCTCTCCCAGTCCACGGACTTCCTCCACCGCGAGGTCGATCTCCCTCGCCACGACCCTCTCGTGTATGCCCAGTACGCGTCGAGCTACTACGAGGTTTCCACGATGCAGTCCATCGAGCTAACCGGCGAGAGCAAAAAGCGTTTCCGCTTCTTCTACCTCGTCCCGGACTCCAAGTCCCTCGCCGAGCGCGAGCCGCTTCTTACGACCGCGGCCGAGGAACTCCTCGGCGAGGCCACGACAAACCTCAGCAAGGTCAACACGACCATCACCACGAGCACGGCCATTAGCACCGTGTATCATCTTCGCGCGTACCTCGCGAACATCTGCGCCGTCATCGAAGCCCAGTTTGCTTGCGACCTGTCCCTCCAGGACATCCACACGCCCGCCATGTTCGTCGTCGCCCGGACCTTCGCGTTGCACCTATCGTCTGCATCCATGCGCGCTTCTCTGAAGAAGAGCAACCGACCTCACAAGCCACTCGTCCTGTGGACGGTGCAGATGCTCGACCAGCTGAGCATCCTGCTCACGCATCCACTCCGCCACACCAAGAACACTTATCTCCTCGCCAACAACAGGATTGCCGAGATCGCGACCGACAAGTTCGTCGAAGCCTTCGAGCTCCTGGACGATTGCGTCGGCACTCTCCGGAAATTCGAGTGCGGAACGGGCACTATCCCATCCTGTCCTCTCCTCCAGGCCGACAAGGTAAAAACCGCCAAGTCCAAGTTCGACAAGGGTGCGAAACGCGCTACCACCATTGACCATGCCGGAACGGGCCTCGTCACGCCAGACCCCAAGCGCCTTCGCATGGGAAAACCCGGAGACTCCACGCTGTCCCCTGACGACCTATCTGGCACTCTTGTGTACACCGGGTCAGACATGATGCCGACCGTCAGTGAGACCACTCCCTCTCTCCGCCTCTGCGCAGCCCGCCATCGCGTCGGCCGCAGCTGTCCGCGCGGCTCCTCCTGCATGATGATCCATGAGCTGGACATCTCCAAGTGGCCGGACTCGACCTTCGCCAAGTGGTACGCCCTTATCGATAAGACGCCGGCCCTCGACTGGAACCGTAAGGTGGTCGAACCCGCCAAGGTCTCCGCCCGCCTCGCAAAACTTTCAGCGTCCACTCTCTCCGGCGCTACCGCTGGAAAATCTTCAAAATCGTAAGCCTAACTATAATAGCTAGTATTTAACCTGCGCCTTAACCTTGACTTCACTAGGTTTTATCAATGACATAACCCACTCTCTCTTCTGCCGCCAACAGATACCCTCGCGAGCGACCAGCGCCGACCCGGCCCTTAGCTCCTCGGGCTCGAATCCACCAGACCAAGCCAACACCCCAGGTCCCCACCAACCGCGGGCACCTAAGCGCTCCTACCGCCACCAGTGCGCGACCCCGCATCTCGTCCACCACAGACATGCACCACCTCGATGCATTCAACAAGAAATACCTCGGGCACCGGGACTACGACCTCACCGCCGCCTCCCTCGGTAAGTCATTCTACGACCGCTACCTCTCACTTTCTGCCATCGGCAATGACACCAGCACCACCGAGGCACCGTCACAGCGACCCCCGGTGCCAAGGACGCTGCTTCGGTCATCCTTCGGACGCCCTAGCACCAACCACTCCTTCCACCAAGCCGCTTGCTTCGAAACATCATATGTTCTCATCCTCAAGTCTGGCTACTTCGACCCCACGGACATCCTCGCTCTCCACCGCTGTCACCCACTCCTCTCCCACCTACTGTGCGCCTGCGTGCACCTACATCACCACGACTTTCTCTGGCTATCCGAGTACAACTTGGACTGGGCAACGCAAGAATCCCTCGGCACCCACAAGGCCTACGCTTTTCTCGCCTGCCTCCTCCACTACAATCTGAGCGGCGCCCACGTGATACGGTTCCTCGGTAACAACTACACGGGGGCATACCGCAACCTCACCGAGATCGTCGCTTCCCTGCGCACCCACGGCATCGCAGAGACACTCATAGCAGACTACTCCCGCGTCATGACTGTGGGTTGCCCGAACCACTTCAACGCGAGCACGACCCGCGACAACGCGCTACTCTACTGGCGTAGAGGGAACCACCCCTCCATCCGCGCAAAACTCGGCCAAGTCATGGCCGCCATGAACAAGGAGGAACGTAACAACTACGTTGTTCACGTCCCACACTGGCTTTGGCGGTTCGTACCCCACTGCTTCATCACTCCACAGCATATCCTCGAGAAACCCGGAAAGAAGGATCGCCAGATCTTCGACGCATCCCTTAAGTACGACTGGGACTCGATCCCAATCAACGCAATGACGTCCACCCCCCACGGCTCGGAACTCAGCTGCGACTTTGGGGCGGTGCGCGAAGACATCTTGGTCCGCGCTTACAACCTCCGGCTAACGTACCCCAATGACGACATCGTCGTTCACGCCAATGACGTCAAGTCCTGCTTCCGTCAAATTAAGCATCATCCCGACGTGGCGGGCGCGTTCTCGTACATCCTCGCCGACTACCTGTTCTTCCAGATCGGGCTGCTCGTTGGCGCCGACTTCAGCCCCGCCAATTGGGAGGCAGTACGACGCGCCCAGTCAGCCCTCGCCGAACGCCTCTTCTTCGATACCTTCCTCGTGCACAAACACAGGGCAGTACTCGACAAGATCAAGTGGTGTCGATCATTGCGAGACTTGAAGCGCACGCGATTCACACGAGCATCCCGCGACGCCCTCAACCAAGGCGTTTGCGACGAGTCAGGTACCCCCAGGCCAACGCCACACGGCGTCTACGTCGACGACGACGTCTACCTCGACGTCGCAGACACTCGCCGGTTCGAACAGGCCATTGCGTCCAGCATCGAGGTCATCTTCCTCCTGCTGGGCGACTCGGACGTCGTGCGCCGACAGGACCCCATTTCATGGGATAAGCTACACAAACTCCACGTGGCCCCGGTCAACAGGGTTCTGGGGCTCACCCTAAACCTCCGGAAACTAACTGTCGGCACTCCGACGGACTTTGTATCCGCCACCATTTCCCTGCTACGTACGACTTGGGGCCCCCACCGACGCTCCTTCAAGGCAAAGGAGGCCGAGGAGCTCACGGGAAAGCTCAATCACATCGCATTCAGCGCGCCGTGGTTAAAATTCCTCCTTGGGAACATCTATGTATCCATCGCGGGGGCTCTCCGCCTCAACAACTCTCATCTCATCCGCACCAGTCAGCGGTTCCGCGACGCACTCCGCATCATCCGCACTGCCGCCGCCTCACCCTCGGGAGTCGCCATGCGGGCATTCCACACTGGCGCGACGGCCCGCTCAGTACACGGCTGCCCACGCCTCCATCACATCGGGGCCGACCTCCGCAGGGACCTACGACTAATCGAGAGGGCCCTCTCCTCTCCCGGGTGCCCCACCTCATGCCCCATCGCATACCTTATCCCACGCATCCCCTGCGGGACCGCACGCAGCGACTCGAGCCTGTCCGCTGCCGGCGGGTACTGCCCCGAGGCCAAGTTCTGGTGGTATTTAGAGTGGCCCGCCAAAGTCCGCGCACGTACCCTCAAGTACATCACAACTCGGGACAACCCAGCCCTGATCAGCATCAACTCGCTCGAGTATGCGGCACAACTAATCACAATGATGGGTTGCCACTTGCACCACCTCGAGACACGCGCCACTCGAGGCGACCCCCACCCTCTCTACCGCCTCGAGTGTGACAACACCGCTGGGGAATCGTGGCTCACGAAAGGCTGCACCTCCAGCACCACCGGCCGCGACCTCGCCCGGCTTCAGGCTGCCCTGCTCCTCGATCAAGGCGCCGGCTACCGCTTCGGGCGGGTAGACACCAAAACAAATGTCATTGCCGACGGCATCTCACGTATACCGTGCGAAACGTCTCTCACACACGAATTCCCTCTCCTTCTCGCACAGGCCCCCAGCTTGCTTGGTTGTCGGCGCTTCCTCCCCAATGCCGACCTCATCTCATCGATTGTGGACGTCCTATTGCGGACCGCCTGCTTGGATCCTCTCGCTGCAAACAAGCAGTTACTGATCGATCCCGGAAGATTCACTTCCTCTCTTGGTGCCACGACGTAGGCTTACCCGACCCCTGCACGCCGGAGCTACCCGTTCAGGGCCGCAATTGGGTCCTCGCTTGCTACACCGTCTCGCTCATCCGTGGCCGCACCATCACTGGCGTGCAAATCCGGCATGCGACACTGCTTGGGTACATCAAGCAGGCCTGCACTCTGCACACCGACCGCGGGCTACACTGTCCTCACCAGGTCGACATTAACTACGTTAAGATAATGACCAATGCGATTAAACAGTATGAAGTAGTTCCTAAACGTAAGGAGATGATCTCCAATAGCATGTTTCACTACATTGCTAACCTCGCCTCCCGCGCCTCTGCGGATTCACTCGTCCGCGCTATGGCAGACTGGATTGCACTCGGCTGTTACACCGGCTTCCGAAAATCCGAGTGGTGCAACGACCACCACGTATTATTCAACACCATCAATGACCCTAATTGGGGCGATCGCCAGCCCGCCCTGCCCGTCATTGCGGAGGATTTCGGTTTCTCCACCTCGACAGGGCGTCGCGTCCACGATGTCGCCGGCACACCCGACGCCGACATAACCTTCACGACCCTCTGCTTCCGCAAGCAAAAAAACAATGACAATGGCCAATCCCTCACCTACCGGCGCAGGACGGACTCCAACTGGATGTGCCCGACACAAGCCAGTCTCGACATCGTCCGGCGCGCTCAACGCCTCGGTACCCCCAGAGGCTGCCCCGCCGCAGTCTACCTCGACCCCACCACAGGGACCCGGCGACAGATCACAGCTGCCCAGTTTGCCAGCTTCCTGCGACACATCGACCACAAAGTGTTCGACATCCCCGCCGGTCACAAGGATCTCCTCGCCTGGTCCTGCCATTCGATGCGCGTCACGGCGGCCAACCTCCTCCACCGAGCCCCGTTCTCCGACTCTTACATCAAAAACCGCCTCCGTTGGCGCAGCGACACATTCCTCATGTATCTCCGCAACACATTCTACACGGCCGACCAGCACACGAAGGCCATCACCCTCGGTCTCGATCCTCCCACGTGGGAGCACGCCCGCACCCTTGAGCCGCACGAGGAACTCCTCTGCGCCAGCGCAGCCTAACGGGACCCACGCCACCGACGGTTATCTCCTTCTCGACAAACTGCGCATACGTGCTAGTCTTAACAAATAATCGTTATGTTAATCAAATCTCTTTCCATTACACCTGTTAATGTTCCATACATACTCCTTTACTATTTACTTCGCTACCCTCTCTATCCTTAACCACAACACAAACTCAATCGCCGCCACCCTCCTCCTCCCCCCTCGTCAGTCCGAGTGCACAACCTCGCGAACATACCCGGTGCCGACAAGACGTGGCTCGAAGTAGCGACCTCCCCTCGCCGGGCGCAACTGGCTCCGGTGGTACTTCGCCGCCTCGTACTCTTCCTCCGTCATCTCAGCGTCCCCTCTGTCCCATTCGATCTCCAGCTGCTCGTTTGCCGACTCGCGGTAGTCATAATCCGCTCCTGTGATACGCATAACACACAAACGTCAGCTCGTCCGTTAGCGACGACTTCAAGTACCACGGGACTCACCAGGACGGAAATCCACCGTGTACCGCCCTCCGTACAGCCCGAGGTCCTCGGGCGTGCGGTTTGGCCCGTACGCCACGCCGTCGACAAAGGCCCGGAACCGATCATTCGGGTTCCCCTCGAAACTGCCCTTGGAAGGATGGCGCGCGAACAACTCCGCCAGGGTCTCGTCCACCCCCCACCAAAGCACCTGCGAAAACAACGAGCGCGTCAGCACCTTCCATTTCATCGCCCCTCCTTCACGTCAGGACTCACCTGGGTCTCGTACCACCCACCCAGCTCCTCAGGAATGACACATTTCACCCGCACGTGGAGCAACCTGAGTGCCGCCAGCACGCGGTCGGCCTCGTCCGGGGGCAACCCACGCGTCGACCAGTCGACTGCCTCCCCTCGGAGGACGCGTTCCAAGAACACGGCACCGGCGGTCCCGGCCCCCAACCGCCCCGGCACAAAGTCCACACCTGCCATCCGCTTCTCCATGTGAGAGCATCGATCGCGCGCCGCCGCCAACTCGTGAAACGCGAGGGGCCACACCGGCCGGCCCCCGAGCACCTTCAGGTGCACCCCGGTCATTCCCATCCCGGGATCACCCAATCCCCACCCACTCGCGGTAGCAGTCATCTCTTCCGCTGACATCATCTCAGATATTTTTGCCCTCCCCACGCGCGTCGTGGCTTCATCCCCACGATACTTCTACTCCACCCGGTACGCACCAGATGCATCCCAGTCCCATACCGCCCGAAAAGATTTTTTCTTTTTTTCTTTTTCTTTTTTCCCGCTCCTGCCTACATATGGCCGCCTGCTAGATGCCTTCACCTCCTCGCACTTTGTGTCACCCCGGTGGCACGCACGTCATGTCTCTACGACTACGACACGGGACTCTTCCTCAACATGCCACACTCCACCGCGCCTCCACTCCAGGAGCGCATGGGTAGTCGCGACGAGCTTCAGCCAAGTGTCACAAGTGTCGGGGACGCTTGTCTAGTATTAGTCCATAAGCCCGTTACTTTAGGGACTTTGTTACATCCCTATACACTATGTCCCACTACTAACTACTTCCTAGAGTTATCTCTCACCCACCATAGCAATCTAGCAGACAGCCGCATGCAGCCTAGGACCAAGGCGCCGCGTGGTTATTCTGCTTGCAGAATAAGGCAATGAAATTCAGCCAAGAGAATATTGATTGGTGTTGTGGAGAAATCTCTTTCAAAAGATGGCATGTGGCTTTGCTTTTGTCCCAGGGAAGAAGAGTTTTGGAAATGTTGACTGACAAAGCAGGATACAATGTGGAACCTGGAACATCACTGTGTTTGGTAAAACCCCAAAGACTAGTAATAGAGGGGTGGAAAAATAAAACTGACCGTAGCTATGAAAGGATATTTGGACAAAATAATGTAATCAAGAAAGAGAAGAGTGAATATGTAGAAATTTGGAAGCAACTTATGAAAGAGTACCAAAAGAAAAAAACCAGCTTACAGAAGAAGGTAAAAAGCTAACATATATTAAGACCATAACATAATGCAAAACGATAACATAATGCAAAATTACACAACACAAAATATACTACTTTGACTGCAATGTTACAATTGGGAATGGTTTTGCAAGAGTCATATATCCCTTGGTATTCCACTACCATAGTGAACATTTCCAATAACATGTGTGTTTTGACTACCAAACTGTACCATCATGCTCCTAATGCCTCCCCGTCTTCTGGACAATACTCCCACCATCCAAAATTTTGAAACACTGTAAATCGTCGTTGTCACTTGAGGAAGTCCCTTCTTTAATCGTCATAGAGCCCAAGAACAGTACGGCGGTTTCCTTGACCTCTATAACGATCAATCAATGTCACGGGAGCGTGTCCTATCAATGTGCATCGCGAGTCCCTTACTGGTGCATGAATTTCGAAATCATCGTGATGAAATCCGAACACATGGAGCCATCGATGGATGAGTCTACATTCACTCTCGAAATTAGCGACAGTGTAGTCATGATCAGTAATGCACCTTAAAATTCATGTCCCTGAAATTTTCTTCAATGTTCCGGTCGGTGAATCCAATATCAAATCTGAAAATACCGCAGCGTCTGGATCCACACCAAGAGTGTGCCAGTAATCATCAGCCCATACCTTACATTGTAATATTCCATCTTTCCACAACATCCATGTGTAGGGTTCAACACGCTCGTTGCCAAAACCCATGTCAGCAACTTAAGGTATGATTTCTCCAGAAAAAATCTTAAGGGTTGGACTTCTATAAATAAAGAGCAGTCTCCATTCTGTGTTGTCCTCATGTCTGCAAGAATCCATAATTTCTAAGCGCAGGAGGTGTAGTCTGTCAACCCCGTATTTCTTTGCAATTCTGTGCCATATGGGGTCTGCAGTGTTGGGATCATGGTTGAGTATTTCGTCCCATTGTTTGCAAGTTTGTGAAAGCAGATACACTTTCCCCATCGTCGTTGCTGCAAATTCCATAATTCTGATTTGAATGTCCGATTCAACAGTGTTCTGCCAAAACGAATTTATGAAAGATTCATCACTGCCGCGCCATTGCATTGGAATCCGTTTTCAGACACAATGCATGTATTGCTTAACTTTTCATTTCATGACAAGACAAGTAATAGAGGGTAAGCGATGGTGTGGAAAGGAAATCAATCTTGTAGAACCGTTCACGATAAACTCACTGGGATGGATTTTCTGGCCGATGTCGTTCGTTCCCCCCGGTCTCATCCCTTGAGATCATCAGTCGAAGGCCTTCCTGTGTGTCCTGTGTCACATCCTCCCGAAGGATATTCATCTGTCGCAGATGTATTATCCTTTGTCGTTGGAACTGCGGTTAAAGCGGTCACATCCGTTTCATCCATCGCATCCTCGCTGACATTAGGTTCTTCTTCCGAGCGTGTACCGTCCGTCCAGCGTTGCAGCTGGAAGTTCCATTCTCCAACATTGTCCAAATTATAGTGGATGGGGGGAATAGGGGAAGTCGATGGCAGATGTTACGGGAAAGGCTGCAAAACATATTTACCTTTAATTCAAAAACATTTAAGTTATTACCGCCCACCATCAATAGAGGCGTTAAAGGTATCGACACATACTACAGGTTGTCAAAAGTTTGAGCTGACTGAACATGAAATTACTACTTCATAGGCTATACTTCCACTATTATAATTCCCACCAACAGACCCAAAAGTTGCTCCTAGTCTTGGAATCCGATCACTCTGACCTTACCCAAACCAAAAGGCTAGTTGACAAAATGAATGAGCTTGCTTCTAACAGGTTCCCCTCTTCTGCACAATAGTCCCACCATCCAGAATCTTGATACCTAATGATTTCATGTTCATGTCGGGAAGTATTTTCTTTAATTGTCATAGAGCCCAAGCACAGTACACTCTTTCGGGATTGTCTATGTCTATAACGATCTATCAGTTTCACAGTGATGTATCCATGTGTCCGACCCTCATCCTCGGCTTCTGGTGAGTCAATTACAAAATCATAGTGATGAAATCCGAACACATGGAGCCACCGATGGATGATTCTACATTCATTCTCAAAATTAGCGACGGTGTAGGTGATCGATGTAATGCACCGAAAATCCATCCCGCAAATTTTCTTCAATGTCCGTGTTGTAGAAATCAATATCGAAACGATCAATGCCACGCTCACAACTATGATAATGACTAACCTCTAGATCGAACCAGTACTCTTCTGCTGATACCTTACACCATATAATTCCTTCTTTCCAATGAATTGAGTTATATGGAACAACACGATCGGATCTGAAAACCCATGCAAGCAATTTAAGGTATGGCCCCATTTCTCCCGAAAAATCTTAAGGGTTGCACTCCTCTCGATGAAGAGCAGCCGTCCATTCTGTGTTGTCCTCATGTCTGCATGCAGAATCCATAATTTCTAAGCGCCGGAGGTGTCGTCCTCGCCTCCATAATATATTTTTGGAATTTTGTGCCATATGGGGTTGGCAGTGTCAGGATCCTGGTTGATTATATCGTCCCATGCTTTGCAGAATGCGTGAAAGCAAATACACATCCCCATCGTTGTTGCTGCAAACTCCATGATTCTGATTTGAATTTCCGATTCTACTGTGTCCTGCCAAAAGAATGCATGAAAGATGCATCACTGCGAGACATTGCATTGGAATCACTTTCTGACACAATAAATTACTGTTCCTTAACAGGAGCATTCTGGGCATCCCACCACTCATCGTGACGGATATTCCCTATATTGGGGATATATGTTAGTCTCTCACGCCGAGGAAAGGCCCACAGCTATAATGTACTTCCCTTCTGATAACCGGTTCCCCGTCTTCGGCAGTAAGGTCACACATCCAGTAATCTTGATACCTTATGTTATCAATGTCACATGGGGAAGTATCTTCTTTAATTGTCATAGAGCCCAAGCAGTACACGTCGTCCTGCAACTCTATAACGATCTTCCAACCTCACAACAATGTATCCGTGGTGAATTGCATTCGGGCTATAAGGTTCTGGCGGGTCAATTGAGAAATCATGATGATGAAATCGAAACACATGTAGCCATCGATGGATGAGTCTACATTCACTCTCAAAATTAGCTACAGTGTATTCATGATCGAGTAATGCGTCATGTCCTTGAAATTATCTTCCATGCTCCCATGAGTGAAGGCAATTTCGAAGGAATCAATACCAGATGACCGTCTACGAAGGCGATCGACACCAAGACTGCGCCAGTACTGAGCTCCTGATACCTCTTTCTGTATGATTCCCTCTCTCCATGACATGATGTGTGAAGGCGACCGGCTCATCACTAAAAACCCATGTAAGCAACTTAGGTGGCCGCATCACCTGAGAAAGCATTGGACTCCGATCAATGAAGAGCAGTCGTCTCCATTCTGTGTTGTCCTCGTGTCTGCCGCAGAATCCATAATTTCTAAGCGCCGGAGGTGTCATCTATCGCCTCCTCGACCCCATAATATTCCTTTGCAATTCTGTGCCATATTGGTTGAGTATTTCGTCCCATTGTTTGCAAGTTTGTGAAAGCAGATACACTTTTCTCGTCATCGTGGCTGCAAATTCCATAATTCTGATTTGAATGTCCGATTCTACCGTGTTTTGCCAAAACGAATGCATGAATGATGGGTCGCTACACGCCGTTGCAGTGGAATACGTTTTCAGACACAAACCCTCGCTGTTGCTTGACTTGATTCGTTTCCTGTGACAGTGCAAATTGTTTGAGGGTAAGCGGGGTGGTGTCCGAATGAGGCGGTCTCCGAAGGAAATCATTCTTGAAGAACCCTCTGGGGTCAACTCACCGGAACGCCGGCTTTGTCTGAAACCGGCAAAGGCCCCCCTGGCTCATGGGGGGCATTGACACAGGACGCACAGGACGAAGTCCCTCCCTTGCGTCCTGTGTTAAATCCTCCCCCGAGCAATACTCATCCATTGCGGATGTGTTCTTTTTTGTCTGAGCTGCGGTTGACGCGGTCACATTCGTATCATCCGTCGCATCCTCGCTGACATTACGTTCTTCTTCGCAAACGGGTTCCGTTCGTCCAGTGTTGCTGCTCGCAGTTGCATTCTCTGACATTGTGGATGGGGGAAGGGGAAATGGACAGCAGATGTGGAGATTGTGGCAGTCTGGATTTTATGGGAATGGACATGACTGCCATACAAATTTACCTGTAAATCACAAATCTTTTACAAGTTAGTGCCCTGTGCCAATACAAAGCATTAAAGGTATCTAGACACTGTACTAATATTCATTACTTCATTAGTAGGACATTTTTGAGTGGTAAAGGCAACCTTAATTTTCCCTTATCATCTCTCACTCTCCAGCTGCGGCAGATCATGGTTCTCATGGAGGTGTTAGTTGTACTCTTCTCTCTCAAAAGTATGAAAAATCACAACATTCTTGCAATAGTTCCTCTCTGCTCGTGTACACATGTGAATGCAGACTCTGTGGCATAGTTTCAGTGTACCAAAGATTAAATGTCCAACTGCCATTGGTGTCGTTGAAAATGAGAGAGGATGAACGGTGATGAGAGGATGAACACCAATACCTTTGACTCGTGATTTTTCAAAACATACCAAAAGTTGTCCATTATTGTCAATCACTCCTGAAACTATGTCTTCTTGTGAGAAAACATCTTCTACACAGGCATACTTCACTCCTCTGCTGTAAATCCTAACATGACTTGTCCGAGAATACTTCTTAGCCCTCAAAAAGGGATTTGTTTCATTGAATGAATCCAAGACATCAGTCCTTAACATCTTAGTAAGAATTGTCTTCAGATATTGTTCGGTGTGCTTCATTGTAGGTACCTCCCTCTTGAAATTTTGGATGTAACTCTCATTCTCACCCTCCCAGCAATGTCTCATTGATCCAGTTTCTTTAATCATGTCACCAATGTTCAGCAGACTGAGATATTTGCTCCTCTCACATAGAATGGTGCTTTTTCTTGTCTGTAATTGTTGATGTCCTGTCATCAGCCTTTCGCTTTTTTCCTCGGTCATCTCTTTCTTGATTTGAATGCAAGTTTTCACCAACAATCCATAATCTCCTGCAAGATGATAGGAATAATCTCACCAACACATTGATTGTCTCTGTTGGAACCTTTTCTTCTGCAAAGATGTGAGAGATAAGGCAAACCAAGTCACCTCATGCTCCTGAAGGCAAGCACCAAATGTTTGTCAAGGTTGTTTGCAACCTCCTTATCCAGAGGCGAAAAGTGGAACAATGACACCCGGGTGAATGCAAGGTAATGATCAGATTGCCAATTGGCAGTACCGAGATTTTTTTCTCCATATCTGAGAACTTCATAGCAAGACACCAAACTAGGTACACTGAATTGATTGTTTCTTGACTGCCTTGGATAGCATTGATGAGTGTGTGCCATGCTGCATTTTGGCCCCGATCTTTTCTGTAAGCTAACAAAGATGCTTTGGCGATCAGGGATTTTTCAATTCCAAGGAAGCACATATGCATAGGCATTGTCTGGAAACTTTTCAATTCCACGTCAATTGTTCTAAAATTCCTTAGAATCTGAGGAAAGGCCAAAGATTGGGAAGCTTCCTTCCCCACCAGATCTTTACTTAATGTTGGGACCAGATTAGTCCAAAGACCATGGCTTGTAGGTATCTTTTTATCACATCCCCCTTAGCAGTATTCGACAAGGTACTAGAAAAGCACCAATCTTGTAATGCTGTTATTGAGTTAAATATCATTTCAAGGACAGCTCAACTGCAGGGAAGGTTTCAATGGTCTGTAAAATAATTCGGATGAATTGGGTATGTCTTGGGTTTTGTCACTCCATGGTGCCACCAATCAAGGCATTGTTCACAACAGCTTTCTCTCTTCACATTCACAGCTGGGGCGAAAGAATGTATTCAATGTTTTTGAGGTGACACGATGGACAGGATGGGACAAGATTGTCATTGAACTCGCAAGAATGTCTCCATCTGTGAGTGAATGTACCATTTTGAGTGGTACAAGTGTTTGAGCACCGTTCTACATAATCATTGCTTATCATTTCAAGAAACACCATTGTCGGGTGTACCTGATTTTCCCTTCCTCCCCAGTATCTGAGTGACTCAGGAGACTGAAGATCTTTCAACTCCTTGAGGAGCTGGATTAGGATATCGTTTTGGTTTTGTCTCTGAAAGCACAAAGCGAAAGGTGCTGTATGGCGGCTGGTATTTTTATAGTTGGGGGCAATAACAGTGAGTGTGAACATCTGCAGACTGTTGTATTCATTCTTTCCTTTGATCTGATGTGCCTCGAATCCATCTGACCACACTCTTACGAGGAGGATTCGGGTGTCAATCGAGATATCTGCCATGGTTGAAACATTTTGGTGAATATTACATAGGCATTCTGTCGCATAATGACCAGATTGATCTACCCAGTCTTGTTCATGCCCCGCACGGAAGAACATTACATCTATCCCCATTGCCAAAATATGATTGACGATTTCTTTGGCTGGGATATAAGCAGCCTTATGACAAATACTGACTGTTGGAATTGGTAAATTTTTGACAATAGAACTTTGTCCTTCTGTATAGACTGATCGAACTGTCTTATGATTCAATGGGGCTTTGATGGGATATGGCATATCACCATGAATCGGACATGCTGTCTGAACACAATCATTTATTTCCTGTAGTATTGATGTTACTTCCAGTTTGTCCATTCCACGGGCATCAAGCACCTGAACGATGGAATTATGATAATTTTCAGACAGTGCTTTTTTCTCAGAATGGATGTGTTCATTGTGTAGGTAGTTATTGTGAAGGGCCATAGTTGCTAGGTCAACGGATTTTGTGGTGGGGAGTCCATAGTATACGGATGCAATGTGGAGATGGAAAAACATGTCTTCAACTGGTAGTGAAGAGAAATCACTATAGACTTTGAGTCAATGACAGAATTGAAAACCAACCCCTTTAATCCATCCCCTTGCTTCTTGTGGTCCCTTACAAAAAATTTCGCACTACCACTGGGCCATTCATCACGGCTTCCCAGAATATTGAGGACGGTTGATCGGAGTGACAAGAAATAAGACCTCGCGGTCAGAAATTCCTGCGCCACTACTGGGATCGAATTCAACTTCCCATTCGCCCCCATCTTCAACTCCAAGGTGACCCTCAGTAACACCGCCTCTGTATTGTGGTTGCTTCCTTGTCTTTATCGAGTCAATTTAAGAACGCGCCGTCGATCAGAATATGGCTGAGAATCATCGGCGGGGTTTCTCCGACAAGATCCGTATTTCCACGCTTCTTACTTTCGTGGCCTGTTGTCACATTGTTGTTGTCCTTGCATCTTACACATTTGCATCCTTTGTCTTGCAGTCTTCCAGACGATGGGAACTTTGACTCCCACAGGACAAGCAAAGTATACGCTTTTCCACAATTTCGATCGAGGAAGGACATGGTGAATGATGGAGTACCAGGATTTCATTTACAATTCTTGCAGATGAGAAGTAGGGCCTTCCGCCAAAGTGAAACAAAGATGATTTGCAGCTGGGGCATTTGATATTTTTCTTCTTGTGCCAAAAGTGTAAACGAATTTGTATCTTGTTCTGCTCCTCGAAATTCATTTTTGTATTTGAGACTGTGTGCTGACATTTGCGGCTAGAGAGATACAACTGCTGATATAATATTATTGGAGGGGTTGTTTGATGTGGTGAGGAATGTTGCAATATTCTATTCATATGAATGGTTATTGTTGTTGTCATTTTGCACAATCTGTAATATCATGGACCCTTATATGATGACCTATCGCGGATGACTTTGAAAGGATTGAATTATTACTCCATTGCGCTGAGGTATTCTCAGCTCTAAAAATACCTAGTTAGAAAAAAACATAATCGTTTAGATCTTGCTGTTAGTAAAATTGTTAGCAGTCGGTGACAGTCAAACATTGTCCCCTAAACCTTACTAACAGTTAGCAAGAAGTGAGAAAGAATTCATTCTTCCGCCCCCTGAACCGACCGTTGAGTTCAGTGTTAGCTATTCTGTTAGTGAAAAATTCTTGCTAACACATTTACTAACAGTCTTACGAGCCTTACTAACAATTCGTTTGCAGTGTGACTGCTCGAATTTGCGAGAGCGATGCAGGCTCAAACGAGCAAAAATGATGACGTCTCAAACAAGCGGAGTGATGCAGGCTCCAATTTGAAAGAGCGATGAGGCTCCAATTTGCAATAGCGATGCGGCTCCAATTTGCAAGAGCAATGCGGCTCCAATTTGCAAGAGCGATGCGGCACATTTCGCAAGAGCGATGCCGGCTCCAATGTGAGAGAGTGATGCAGGCTCAAATTTGGGACATCGATGCCAGCTCAAATTTGCGACATCGATGCCGGCTCGAATTTGCGACATCGATGCCGGCTCGAATTTGCGACATCGATGCCGGCTCGAACAAGGGAGAGCGATGCCGGCTCGAACTAGGGAGAGCGATGCCGGCTCGAACTAGGGAGAGCGATGCCGGCTCGAACAAGGGAGAGCGATGCCGGCTTGAATTAATTTGCGACATTGATGCCGGCTCGAATTTACAACATCGAAGCCGTCTGGAATTTGCGACATCGATGCGGGATCAAATTTGCGACAGTGATGCCGGCTCGAATTTGGGACATCGATGCCGGCTCAAATTTTGACAGCAATGCCAGCTCCACTGCAAACGAAAAACACCGGTAACCTCCCCGTACACTCAAGTGTACGGGGAGGTTACCGGAGCCCCCAGAATGGTATCTTCCGGTAACCTCCCGGTACACTTCTGTAACCCTCCGGTAAACTGGTGTACGGGAGGGTTACAGGAGTCTACCGGGAGGTTACCGGAAATTTGAGACCAAGAGGAGCTTTTCGATTTTTTTCTACGTACGATAGGAATTGGTACTTTTTTACAGGGAAACAGACTTCTCAGTAAGTCTTAGAATCGATATCAATCTAATTAGTGGCTATAACTGCATTACTTAGTAGCTAAAAAAATGTTTACCGGTGGCATACCGGAAGTGTACGGGAGGGTAACCGGAAGGTTACGGGAAGGCTACCCGAGAGTACCGGAGTGTTACCGGAGCATACGGGAGGCCTACCGGAACGTTACAGAAGGGTTACCGGGAGGGCTACCTACTGTTGAACTGCAATAATAGACTATGTGCAATTTATCTCCACTAATATAATTAAACATACTACATTTACATATTTAGGGGGCCCGCCCAACTCATCGCCCACCAAAAGGACACAGGTGCCAAAATTTCAGCCCCAAGCTGCTCCAAGATGAAAAACGATACTGTGGAAAATAATATCACCAAGGTAGAAGAAAATTAATTATTCAATTGAAACTAAGCTGAAATGAAAACAATTGAAATATAGTATGACTTCAATAACCCACCATAAAAAATTACATGCCTCTGCCAAACGTTGTTGGCAACACGGCGGGGCAAGGCGAAATGCCAAACTCAGTCTGTGGACTGAGTTTTGGCTGTTCCCTTGCCTGGCCTGATCTAAAATAATTGAAAATTAGACGCAGTCAAGCTAGGGTGTAAAAATAATTGTATTCAATGCAACTCACCCCCAAAATATACCCGCCCTGCCAAATGTTGTTGGCAACACGGCGGTGCAAAGGAAACCCAAACTCAGTCTTTGGACTGAGTTTTGGGGATTTCAGAACTAGGCCTGTCACTATTTAATTGAAAAAAATAAAATGTGTTGAGTATAATAGGGTGAAAAAAGTTGAGTTCATCAAAACTCACCATCAAACTATATCAGCCGCTGCCAATTGGTGTTGGCAACACGACAGGCCAAGGCGGAATGCCAAACTCAGTCTGTGGACTGAGTTTCGGCCATTTCGCCCGTAGACCTGTAACTATTTAATTGAAAAAAAATTGACGTGTGGTGAAGAAAATATTGTAGAACATGAAGAGTTTTAAATATCTTACCTTCAAACTATACCAGCCGCTGCCAATTGGTGTTGGCAACACGGCGGGCCAAGGCGGAATGCCTAACTCAGTCTGTGGACTGAGTTTCGGCCATTTCGCCCGTAGACCTGTAACTATTTAATTGAAAAAAAATGGACGTGTGGTGAGTAAAATATTGTAGAACATGAAGAGTTTTAAATATCTTACCTTCAAACTATACCAGCCGCTGCCAATTGGTGTTGGCAACACGGCGGGCCAAGGCGGAATGTGTAACTCAGTCTGTGGACTGAGTTTCGGCCATTTCACCCGTAGACCTGTTACTATTTAATTGAAAAAAAATGGACGTGTGAGGAGTAAAATATTGTAGAACATGAAGAGTTTTAAATATCTTACCTTTAAACTATACCAGCCGCTGCCAATTGATGTTGGCAACACGGCGAGCCAAGGCGGAATGCCTAACTCAGTCTGTGGACTGAGTTTAGGCCATTTTGCCAGTAGACCTGTAACTATCTAATTGAAAAAAATGGACGTGTGGTGAGTAAAATATTGTAGAACATGAAGAGTTTTAAATATCTTACCTTCAAACTATACCAGCCGCTGCCAATTGGTGTTGGCAACACGGCGGGCCAAGGCGGAATGCCTAACTCAGTCTGTGGACTGAGTTTCGCCATTTCACCCGTAGACCTGTAACTATTTAATTGAAAAAAAAATGGATGTGTGGTGAGTAAAATATGGTGAAAAAAGTTGAGTTCATCAAAACTCAACATCAAACTATACCCACCGCTGCCAATTGATGTTGGCAACACGGCTGTCCAAGGCGGAATGCCTAACTCAGTCTGTGGACTGAGTTTAGGCCATTTCCCCCATAGACCTGTAACTATTTAATTGAAAAAAATGGACGCGTGGTGAGTAAAATAGGGTGAAAAACAATGAGTTCATGAAAACTCACCACCAAAGTATACCCGACGCTGCCAATTGTTGTTGGCAACACGGTGGTCCAAGGCGGGAGGGATAACTCAGTCTGTGGACTGAGTTTCGGCCGTTCCCATGATGGGCCGGTGGGGTATCAGTGATGTAATTAATTGAAAAAATAATACTATGTGTGATGTGAAAGCAGTGAGAGGGCACACTACTATGGTACGATATGGTACCATACACCATATTGTCCAATGTGCATAGGTAGTTGCTTCTGGGTCAAGCACTGTTGTAGGTAGTCTGGTTACGTACTACAATAACTTTCTTATCATGCACGAATAGCCATGCAAGAATCAGGCAAAGTCAAATAGGAATAAGTAACAACCACATAGACACACACCACACCAAATTTCAGCCCCACTTATGTTCCATTTTTTGGCGCGGTCACAGAGTCATGTGAATGAATACAAAGGAATAAGTAAGAAATACGTAGACACACTGCACGAACTTTCAGCCCCACTTATTATTCTTGTGTGTTCTCATTTTTGTCCCAGTCACTTCTGATACTACCATATTTTGAAAATACGAATTTAGGCCTTATACGCACTCACAAAATAAAATCATAAACCAAGCCTAGAATTGAAACCAAAACTAGGCCCAACATCTTATCTTTGATTAAAAGACTCGTGATTCAGTTAGTTTCAGTCATGAACTTCCGGTACGCCACCCGTACACTCTGACGCTTTTTTGTGTCAAAACTTAGCGTGATAAACGAAAATGCGGCCTAAGTAATGTAAAAAAAATCCGGTAACCCTCCCGCACACTCTTGAAATTCCGGTAACCTCCCCGTACACTCCGACATTTTGCGAGTGTACGGGGAGGTTACCGGTGTTTTTCATTTGCAGTGTCAAACAAGAGAGAGCAATGCAGGCTCCAATTTGCGACAGCGATGCAGGCTCGACTTTGAGAGATCAATGCGGGCTCGAACACATGACAGCGATGCTGGCTCGAACAAGCGACAGCAAGGCCGGCTCGAATTTGGGAGAGCGATGATGGCTTGAACGAGCAAGGATGGCTCGAACGATGGCACAATGATGGCTGAAATGATGGTGCAAGGAGGGTTCAAATGATGGCCGGATGAAGGCTCAGAGGATGACAAGATGATATGTGGTGTTGCTGGGGCTCAATCCTGTTTGGGGATTGAGAATTCCATGTGTCAAGACAAAATATTATATATTATGTACTGTACCTAGTCGTTTATGTCGACCTTTTTGTATCTAATGTGTTTGACGAGATACATGTTGTATTGAAGGAAATTTTATATTTATCAGAAATACATACTAAAGGTATTATTTGTTTTCCATTACACCATTGGTTGTCATTTTTTATAAGTTACATCAATCACTAACATCATGAGGCACATATTCCATGTACATTGATGGGGGAATGGGAAACAGAACGGCGAGAATGAGATACTTGATTTCAGTGTCAATGGCTCGTGTGGCCCTTTGGCTTGGTGTATTATAGGTGTTTCAGTTATGTGGCCTCCTGTGTTGTTGCAATATACCAGCAGAGGAGAGCGGTCGCGTGTGACGGGGGCGGGCGTGGACACAGGAGCTGTGGGGACGGAGGAGCTGTGGGGGCAGAGGAGCAGCAGGGAGGCTTGTGGGGAAAAGACGAGCAGCTGGAGGGCTTGTGGCAGCGGCTCGCAGGGAGCACCAGCAACTCGTGGGGAGCAGCTGCAACCTGCGGGGAGCAGCTGCAACCTGCGGGGAGCAGCTGCAACCTGCGGGGAGCAGCGGCAACCTGCGGGGAGCAGCGGCAACTCGCGGGGATCAGCGGGATAGATGTGGGCAGTGCAGCCCATGGGGAGCAGAGGGACAAAAGGCATTGTAGAGTGGGGAATGTCATGTATGAGGTAGGTGCAGCTGCAACCTGCAGGGAGCAGCGGAAATTCGCGGGGAGCAGCGGCAGCTTGCGGGGAGCAGCTGCAACCTGCAGGGAGCAGCTGCAACCTGCAGGGAGCAGCTGCAACTCGCGGGGAGCAGCAGGATAGATGTGGGCAGTGCAGCCCATGGGGAGAAGAGGGACAAATGGCATTGTAGAGTGGGGAATGTCATGTATGAGGTAGGTGCAATTTCTTTGTATTTGGAAATTTTCTACGATCAAGTATTTGGTTGTTTCAGGTATCATTCATCAGTTTCATTAGAGAGAGGGGGAATGTAAGGGGAATGCGGTGTTGGGTAAGGGGAAATTTTGACTGCATTGGCATTCTCAACATATTGTAGCTTATTTTCTTTTCGTTATATTGCCATTCGTTTTATGTTCACATGATGATGGGGGGCCAACGAATATGTTGTTAGCACAAAAAAACAGTGTAAGTTGTACGTTATAATTCTTTGCTTCTTTTTTCCTGCAGAGTTATTGACTTTTTGCATGAACCATTTGCAGGGGGCATATGCAGATCCTATCGATTCCAGTGTTTTGGTGAACACTGTGGTGCGTTGAAAAGTTGTCATATCTACCATCTCTTGACAAACTGATTTTATTTCTGACCGAAATTTGATTTCTTCCCAAAACATTTTCAACCCACACTAATAATTTGTGCACAAAAAATGCAACACATGAAAAGGTGACACCTTCCATGTGAGAGTCTTTTTTGTTTTTTTGCTGCTCATATAAAATACCTGCAAGACAGGCAACTCGCTAAAAATATCTTCATTTTAGCGAAAAAAAACTAGTCTTCCGACGTGTCATCAGTTGTCGTCAGATGGGTCGTCCGAGTCGTCAGTTACTTCTTTAACGGACGACAAACGGTCGTCCAATGGTCGTAACTGACGACTTTGGAAGTTGTAACATGGTCGTCACGGACGACTTTTGGTAGTGTAACATGGTCGTACCGGACGACTTTTGGTGTCGTAACATGGTCGTACCGGACGACTTTTGTTGTAGTAACATGGTCGTCAGTGACGACTCTGAAGGTAGTACCATGGTCGTAACTTACAACTTTTGTGGTAGTAACTTGGTCGTGGTTGTAACTTGTCGTACACTGCAAACGAAAAACACCGGTAACCTCCCCGTACACTCGCAAAACGTCAGAGTGTACGGGGAGGTTACCGGAATTTCAAGAGTGTACAGGAGGGTTACCGGTTTTTTTATACATTACTTAAGCTGCATTTTCGTTTATCATGCTAAGTTTTGAAGCAAAAAAAATCTACCGAGTGGTTGTTTGTTTCATGACTCACATTTAGCGAATCACGAGTTGTAAACAGCAAGATCACCTGTTGGGTCTAGTTTTGGTTTCAATTCTAGGCTTGATCTATGATTTCATTTAGTGAATGTGTTTTGGGCCTATTCATATTTTCAAAATATGGTGTTACCAGAAGTGACTGCTCCAAAAAATAAGAACACAACAGAAGAATAATAAGTGGGGCTGAAAATTGGTGCAGTGTGTCTACGTGTTTGTTACTTATTCCGTTGTATCACATCACCTAATTCTTGTGTGGCATATTCGTATGATAAAACTATTTACGTATGGTACCATACTACAGCAATGGTGCTTGACCCAGACACAACTGTAGCAGTGCGCCCTCTCAGTGCTTTCACATCACACATGTGTATTTTTTTCAATTACATCACTGATAACTCACCAGCCCATGATGGGAACGGCCGAAACTCAGTCCACAGACTGAGTTATCCCTCCCGCCTTGCACCACCGTGTTGCCAACAACAATTGGCAGCGGCGGGTATATTTTGGGGGTGAGTAAATACGATTTTGTCTTGTTCTACAATATTATACTCACCACCACGGCCAATTTTTTTCAATTAATTAGTTGCAGACCTGCCGGCAAAATGCGAAACTCAGTCCACAGACTGAGTTAGGCATTCCCATTTGCACCGCCGTGTTGCCAAGAACAATTGGCAGCGGCCAGTATATTTTGGGGGTGAGTTTTGATGAACTCACCATTTTTCACACTATAATACTCACCACACATCCATTTTTTTCCAATTAATTAGTTACAGGTGTACTGGCAAAATCACTGAAACTCAGTCCACAGACTGAGTTAGGCATTCCCATTTGCACCGCCGTGTTGCCAACAACAATTGGCAGCGGCGGGTATGTTTTGGGGTTGAGTTTTCATGAACTCACCATTTTTTGCACTATAATACTCACCACACATCCATTTTTTTTCCATTTAACTATTTACAGGTGTACTGGCAAAATCGCTGAAACTCAGTCCACAGACTGAGATGGGCATTCCCATTTGCACCGCCGTGTTGCCAACAACAATTGGCAGCGGTGGGTATGTTTTGGGGGTGAGTTTTCATGAACTCACCATTTTTTGCACTATAATACTCACCACACATCCATTTTTTTCCAATTCAATAGTTACAGGTGTACTGGCAAAATTGCCAAAACTCAGTCCACAGACTGAGTTAGGCATTCCGCCTTGCACCGCCATGTTGCCAACAACAATTGGCAGCGGCGGGTATATTTTGGGGGTGAGTTTTCATGAACTCATCTTTTTTCACACAATTGTACTCAACACAGGTTAATTTTTTTTCAATTAATTAGTTACAGGTGTACTGGCAAAATCACTGAAACTCAGTCCACAGACTGAGTTAGGCATTCTGCCTTGGACCGCCATGTTGCCAACAACAATTGGCAGCGGCCGGTATATTTTGGGGGTAAGATATTTAAAACTCTTCATGTTCTACACCACTATACTCATCACACATCCATTTTTTTCCAATTAAATAGTTACAGGTGTACTGGCAAAATCGCCGAAACTCGGTCCACAGACTGAGTTAGGCATTCCGCCTTGGACCGCCATGTTGCCAAGAAGGATTGGCAGCGGGGGGTATATTTTGGGGGTGAGTTTTCGTGAACTCATCTTTTTTCACCCTATTATACTCAACGCGTGTTAATTTTTTCTCAATTAATTAGTTACAGGTCTACGGGCGAAATTGCCGAAACTCAGTCCACAAACTGAGTTAGGCATTCCACCTTGCACCGCCGTGTTGCCAACAACGTTCAGCTGGGGCATGTAATTTTTATGGTGAGTTATGGAAGTCAAACTATATTACGATTGTTTTCATTTCAGCTTAGTTTCAATTGGCTAATTAATTTTCTTCTACCTTGGTGATAACATTGTCCACAGTATCGTTTTTCATCTTGGAGCAGCTTGGGGCTGAAATTTTGGCACCTGTGTCCTTTTGGTGGGCGATGAGTTGGGCGGGCCCCCAAAATATGTTAATGTAGTATGTTTATTTATATTAGTGGAGATAAATTACACATACTCTATTATTGTAGTCCCACCTCCCGGTAACCCTCCTGTAACCTTGTGCATCCAACTGCAAAGTATGGGTACATGCAGTTACACAAGAGTGTAGAAATAAAACAGTAATAACATTTAAATGCTTCTAAAATTTCCATTAAATTCACATAAGATTATTTATTGACAAATGCTGTTATTGACAACAGTGTTCACAGATGTGTTTGGGCTCATCTGGAGTGCTGCAAGACATGCAACTCGCTAAAAATATCTTCATTTTAGCGAAAAAATCTAGTCTAGAGTCGTCACTTCCGTCGCGACGTGTCGTCAGTTGTCGTCAGATGGGTCATCCGAGTCGTCAGTTACTTCTTTAACGGACGACAAACGGTCGTCCAATGGTCGTAACTGACAACTTTGGCTGTCGTAACGTGGTCGTCACAGATGACTTTTGGTGTCCTAACATGGTCGTACCGGACGACTTTTGGTGTCGTAACATGGTCGTACTGGACGACTTTTGGTGTAGTAACATGGTCGTCAGTGACGACTCTGAAGGTAGTACCATGGTCGTAACTTATGACTTTTGTGGTAGTAACTTGGTCGTGGTTATAACTTGTCGTAACATGTTCGTGAACACACAGTAAACAACATGGATGGCCACAACAGATTGAGCTCACGCCACGCCCATTATTTTTGTGGCAAGATGGGATTTCCCATCGTCCCCACAACCCCCCTAGAGCCTCCGCGATTTTGTGGACTTTTGAGCTGCTTGTTGGCACGTCTTCTTGCCCTAACTCTTGGCAAAAGAGCGTCCTTCAATATGGCAAAAAGGTAGGTTGGTTGTTGTGTTTTGCAATGTTTGTTTCGGCGAAACTATATAATTGGAAATTCATGCCCCTGTCGTGCCATCTTCTGCCACTACCCCTCCATGACGTTCAAAACCCCATCCCCCATGCCCCACGCTGCACTCTTACCGCGTCTTTAATCTTACAACAAGGAAAAGAAGCAGGACAATTGACCATGTGAGTGCTGAGATTTGTGTATTGTTAATTGGTGAATTATTTAATTTGAATTTGTTGACCTGTTTCACCATCGTCTTCAGCGGCCCTCCTCTATGATGTACGAACCCCACGTCTCACATCGTGCGCTCCGGCGGCTTCAATTCAGAACCACCAAAAAGAAGCACAACAATTGACCGTGCTACTGGTGAGTTTTGCCATTTTTTTAATCTGGTAAATTATTTAATTTGAAACATCGCGCTGACTTGCCTACTCCTGCAACGGCCCTCCTCTATGAAATACAAACACCACGTCACACGTCGTTCCCTCCCGTGACTTCGACCTAACACCGAAATAAAGTAGCGGGACACTTGACTGTGCACATGGTGAGTTTTATGAATTTTTATTCTTCTTCCATTATTTCATTTGATATGACCGAGCTGACATGCCATCTTCTCCCACCCTCCTCATATATGAATCACAAACCCCAGGCCGTGCCCTCCCGTGGATTCAATTTAAAGCTAATAAAAATTAGATGGGCAAATGACCACATCAATGGTGAGTTTTGTGAATTTTTTTTCGTCAGCTATGTTATTCCATATTAACAACCCTGACCTGCTATCTTCTACCATTGCTCTCCTCGATGAATTAAATGCCCATGCTGCCATCCCATGTCTTCAATCTAAAGCCTGGAAAAGAAGGAGGACCATTGACTACACCCAATGTTGACTTTTTTCGCTTGTTTTATTTGCCAAACTATTTAATTTGAAATTATTATCTGCCCTTATCATGTCATCACTCCCCCCACCACAACCATGAATTACAACCCCCACTCTCACAGAACTTCCCTCCCATTTCGTCAGCCGTTGAAAGAATATGCAATGAGGTTGGAATGGGTACTTGTGTGATTCTTTTAAATGCTAGATTGTCACTCATTGACAAATTTGTGAGTGATGATGCACGTAAGTTGTTCCTGGAGGAGTTTGAAACTATTTGGTCGTTGTCAGCATCTCCTAGGACAAAGCTCCGGGTTGTTTGATGCATCGTGTCTATCCTGGTCCGTGGATGTTGGCAAGAAAGCCCAAGGTGGGGGCCCCCAGAACTATTGCAATCAAGCAGGGTGAGAATTCAGCGGGGAAGAATGTAGGGATGCTTTGGAAAGGTGGAAATTTCAGAACTGGAAAAGGAGACTGAAAGGCTAGCTGAGGACATGGCCAATTGGTTCAAATGAGTTAAAAATAAATTCAAAAGTGGCAAACCACGTATTATTTCTTTTATCGTTTGTGTTATTTGTTCTCCCAACGGATGATCCCTTAACTCTATTACTTGGCTGCAGCTCTTGCAGAGTAATGGTCCAATTCCCAGCTCTTGATCCTGTACAAGCTCCACCGCCATCATCTCCAGTCTCTCTCTCACACATCTATCTACCTAGGAGCACCAAACGCCTCCGGCATCTGTTCCACTGTATAACAATGCCTACTAATATACATACACGGCACACCGGGAATCTTCCGGATCCTACCCCTCAACTCCTTATTGCACGTGGCTACAATAAAACATCTCCACTGCATCACCATCTTCACCAAACAATCATTGGCATAACACCCCTTACAATTGCAGAGAATACGTTCAAAGCGTGGATCTTGTGCCATACCCAAGACCACTTTGTATTTCAATCTGAGTTTTTTGAGTTCTCCCATGATGCAGTCCATGATGCAGGGGATGCATTTGGCGAGGACACAGTCCATCATGGATCGTACGATTTCCATTTTGTTCTGAATGGAAAAGTTGATGAAGTTCGTGTTGATGAGGATGTGGTAGGGCGGTCCGAGTTGATTGTTGTATTGGAAGAAGAGGGCGGAGATGGCTTGGTCGACGTGTCAGGGTTTGATGTCGGCGGCTTTTTTGGCGGCCTTTTGTTTTTATATTTGTTGTTTGGATTTGATGTGTGTCTCTTAGGGGCTGATTATCTTTTTGTCCACAGCGAATTTGCTGGTCTTTTTGGATTTCCCCATAATGTTCCAGTTTCAACGAGACTGATATTGTAGATTGAGAATGAATGGAGCGATTGGCCCGATTATTCCCTGCATGGCACAGAACCCTTCTGTTGGACCGCTGATTGCTAAGAAATAATTGAGGATGTGGTACTCGGTCAGCTGTCTAATAGCTGGGAAATCGGTTCGGCGGAAGGAGACAGCAATAGCATGGAAGCAATTCCGAAATCGTTGATGGTAAACAATTATTTACACCATGACGCCAACGGGGCGGAAATTGGTGGTCCGTGGTGATAGGTGTCGTTTGCTTGATGTATGCTTTAGATGCTGCGAGAGCAGGCTAGAGGAGGACCAGCTAGCGACGATCTGCTTGCAAAGAGCTGCAAAGGCTGCAAACCTTGAGTACGAGTTTAAGTGTAGTCTTGATGCACCCCATTTTGTAACAAAAAAATAACAATTCTTGCTGATTATCGTTGACAAACCATAACTTTTTCCACGTCGCCCGCACGCCATTTTTGTGAGAAATACTTTAATTCCTCACCTTCTGCAGATTATTTTGATATACAGTCGCAACACTGCTATATGTGCACCTCAGTATATTATGTGCACTACAGCTATATGTGCAAGATTTGAGAGCCAAAGAATTCTGGCAGGAAATCTAATTTTGGCGCCAAAACTTGATGGCCCACAGATCGAGTGAAAGAACACATACAAAACACTTTCTGTTCTCTACGATATCATACCATACTTATTGCATCATGATATATTATGTAAATCCCAACATTGCTCGACTAACTACCCATACTGTAGACCACACAGATCATGCAAATGAATGGCAGACTTTCATTTCATAGCAAATCGGTTGCGTGAACACATTTGCATGATGCAGAACAATGATGCATCATGCCAGCACATCATTTGCATCGCATGAACAAATTTGTGTAAGCAAACACATTTTCAGAACACCAACACATTATCATCGTACAAACCAATTTTCCATGGAACTTGGCGCCTGCGCTGCTCAACAACTCTGTGGCATACCTGGCATACAGATTCTTCTTTTCACGAGCTTTTGATTGGTATATGGGTCGGGGGGTCTGGGATTGATACTTCCCCTTCAAAATCACGGTTGATTGTCATTCTTGACGTAAAAAATCACCACCATCATTTCATGTTGTCATGTTACACTGGAAATAACTCCTCCATTAACCAAAATAATCGCGACAACATAGTTTCACCTCACTCCAGACATAATTGGGAGTGAGGAGGAGCTTGAACAGGGCCGCCAAGGCCAAAGCCAAGTTCAACATACCACTATCATGTGGTGTATGCTGCGACAGATTGCAACTGCTGCCATAAGCAGATCCTCTTTTAATTCTACTTTAACCAGTGAAAATTAGGTTCAAAGCTATAATTTCAATAGACTCTTTTATTAAATTCATTATTTTAATTGCTGCTCTTCTACTGATTCAGATTCTGAAAGATAAAGACTCATTGTCGTGTATTCTGAAGCATTTTTGTCCCGTCTGCCAACCACCACCTCCACTCTCCTTTCCTCGACAAACGACAGATATCATGCCTAATTCCCTTCTAACTCCCATCTTAGTGCAACCACAAAACATTTCCAGCAGCAAGAACCTCCAATGCCATCCAACCCATTCAAAGTCTACGGTATTGCAGTTGATTGTTGAGTCTTGGGGAGGGTGAAATATCACCATGAAAGCAATAGGCAGGAAACCTAGCCAACCTAGGTGACCACAACAGAAAGAGCAATGACAAAACAAGGTCAATGATTTATGGGGAAAATAGCAGAGGATTGCATTTAAAAATAAACTTACCTGCCCTGAAATCCCATCTTTCCCCCTCCCGGCCATGATGGTCGCCGTGTAACAAAATTCGGCCTGAAGAAATGGTGTGATTCCTCGTAAAATACGGGGAATCTGACCAAACCAAGCGGCAGGATGGTCGTGGGTGATGTTGCGGTGAAGGCGATTGTGGCGGACCTGGTGTTGTGACGGTATTCGCCGAGATCGAGGTGATGGGGTGGCGGTGGCGGAAATTCTCATGGTGTAGGAGAGTAGTGTTGCGATTTTATTTTTTTGCCTTCTGTAGAATCTGGTACATTATGTACGAACGCCAGATGTAACGCGTCACTACTACAATTAAACTGGTAGTAACTTGTCGTAACTTACTACTCAGGAGGTAGTAACGTGGTCGTCACTGACGACTTTGGCTGTCGTAACATGGTCGTCACGGCGACGACTTTTGGTGAGGTAACATGGTCGTACCGGACGACTTTTGGTGTTGTAACATGGTCGTACCGGACGTCTTTCGGTGTAGTAACATGGTCGTCCGTGACGACTTTCGAGGAAGTAACATGGTCGTAACTTACGACATTTTGACGACTCAGTGGTCGTGTTTCGGTCGCAAGTCGTCACTTTTGTTCTCCGAGTCGTCGCAACGTCGTAAGATTCAGTCGCGCAAGTCGCTAAAGTTGTCACTTCGCCGAATTTTTATCGCCAAAATATCTTATTTTTTTTCGAGTTGCCTGTCTTGCTGGTATCAATTTCCGTTCTTTTTGACAAAAATCAAGGAATCCCGTTAGACACGACAAACTTAGGATTGGTTAATGGACCTTAACGGCTGGATGAGGTAACAGGGAAATATAGATTGCATGCAGGTAGTAGTGCAGGATACTTTGTTTATTTGACAGCAAAGTGTCTAGCTTCTAGCTTTATTGTCAATCGATTTGTGAAGCGATTCATGCCAGACTCATGTTTTCATATTGTAGTCTGCAGTAAATTATAAGATTGAATTATGTTGGATCACACCAAGCCGGATTTTGTGCATAATTTGAAAAAATGGCTAATGTATAAAATAGTTTTTGCTGGAGCAAAGAAGTTCTCAAAATGTTACTCCTACCACTGGTCGGAGTTGCTTTTTCAGTTCCAAACGCAATCTATAGTTGTCTTATCGTTAGAATCTATAGTTAGGGGCCTAACTATAAGGACTTATAGTTGGCCTATAGTAAAAACTGCATATTGAAGATAAGAGTTATAGTTGCAAAAATGTTTCGCATGATGATCAACTAGCAAAAACAAGTTCACATAGGAATTAAATACATATAAATTGGAATCATTTTTTAGACATACCTGAGCCTACATACAGGCACCTATAGTTGGCCTCTTCTGCAACTATAACCACAGCTATATTTTCGGTAGAGTGTAAGGAGTTATAGTTGGCCTATCGTAAAAACTGTATATTGAAGATAAGAGTTATAGTTGCAAAAACATTTCGCATGATGATTAACTAGGAAAACCTTGTTCACATAGGAATTAAATACATCTAAATTGGAATCATTTTTTAGACATTTGGGAGGCTACATAGGGACCTATAGTTGGCCTCCTCCACAACTATAACTGCAACTATATTTTTGGTAGCAGTTTGTCAGCTAAGGCTAGGTTTGTGAGGACTCGTAGCTCGTGCAGCAGAGAAATGTTTTACTACTTGATTGGTTGGTGCATGTTATCAAAGTCTATTGTGTGATAAAATTGGTTTTTGATTTTAATTTGTAAATAATCAGTCCTTAATTTAATTCTTTATACATTGAACTATTACAATTGCATGAGAATCATTGGTGGTATTGTTGACTATCCTATACCATGCTAGCAAATTTTCAACCATCCATGGGATTCATTGTTGATTTTCTAGTAGTAAACAAATCAAGCAGCTGCATTTGGTTAGATATCCCTCCGTGGATGATGCATGATTGAAGTCTTGCTTCTTTCTCCTCCACTATCCTATCTGGTTCCTGCAATTGAGAATTATCATGCACCAGCATGGAAGATATTAGGTTGTTGATGGTGGGTGGATGGAGCAATCACCAGCAGATCCACGGTGCAAACTTGATCCTCCTGATTGTTTAATTTTGAAACTCGGAGCTGCCAGGACGCTGAGAGTTGGGTGGTCTTGCTTGACCTTTACAGCCTTTTACGCTAGGCCTCTCAACTCAGACTCGTTCCTAGTCATCTTGGGTGTAAAATGGCACTAATGTGTTGCGATAATTTGCCAGGCAGATTGACAAAGATATTGGGGATGTAACATTGTTGGGTCAAGAAATTGTCACATATTTTTTGCTGTCATCTAGCTTCAGGTGAATTTTCAGGAAGGAAAATAATTTCACACACACCATGTATCATAATTCAAAATGATCCTCGTGAGTCAAGGAATTGCTCGTCAAAATTGTCTCTGGACCCTGTGAAAAAGTTAAGATGTGTTGAAGAAAAAATGTGGGAATTGCTATTTTTTGTTACAAAAGGGGGTGCGAGGTTCATGTGATGTAAGTTGACTGTGTGAATTATTTGATTGAGGAACAGCGCACTCAACAAAGAACAAAGTGGTTTGATCGGAAGTCAAAGTCAGCAGGGTTTAAGTATGAATGTGCAATGCTATTGTGCTTACATGCGTTCATGATTCTCCCAACAAGCACCTCAATTCAATTTTGTAGCAAACTTGTACTTAGTCAAATGCCCCCCACCTACCCGGGGATGTAGGAGTTGCTCATGTTGGGTGTTTGTTTTGTGGCAGAACACTTGATCAAACAAAATCCCGTGGAACAAAAATAGCCTCTACCATAAAATACCCCCTGGCAAATAGAAACAGGGGATTCATTGTACGATGGAATGCCAGACAAATGCACTGTTGCTGTGGAAGGGCATATTAACTTGCTACATAACATGATCAATCAAGCAAAAGCCCTACAAGAAAACTACCATGGACAGATGGAAGAGTTCCATGTATTGAAACATTGTTTTTGCCATGGATGCATCAGTTGAAATGAAAATGTCAAAGCTCAAATCTTGTGTTGAATCAATTCATGTCCTGTTAGATTTTGATTTACAGCATTGGCAGTTAGGAGACTGGTGATAGCATCTAAGTTTTTGGTACCATGGTGACTTATGTGTTTGTAATGAGTTAAGTGATAATCTGTGTTATTTACAGAACACTGTACCAAATGAACCCCAATAGTTTAGACCAACCTTCTAAAAGCAACTCTGCACTTGTCCTTCACTTATTTTTAGATGACAACCTATTAATTTTTGAGATCGCATCTTTCAACTGTACATTCGCTTGAGACAGTCTTTTGACTACTGACCCATTGCTGTATGTGATTGAGAAATTAGCCCCCAATGTATACAGGGGGGTATGTCCCTCATGGATAATATGAGGAGGTCGGGTGGATAAAGTGAATATAAATGATCACTGCAAACGAATTGTTAGTAGGGCTGGTAAGCCTGTTAGTGAACCTGTTAGCAAGATTTTTTGGCTAACAGAATACCTAACAGAGGCTCAACAGTCGGTTGGAGGGGCGGAGTCACAATTTTTTTCTCACTTTTTTGCTAACTGTTAGTAAGGTTTTGCGGACAATGTTAGACTTTGACTGACTGCTAACAGTTTTACTAACATTAGGTACTAAAACATTTTATTAATCTAAATATTCTCTTTACCTAGGGAGAGTTTTTCATGCACTTCCCATTTGTGTAGTTCCCCACCCTATGTAGTCTGGCCCTCAACAGGCATTCACGCACTTCAAACTTCACACGATTTCACAATAATAAAGAAGGGCGGGAAAACCCATGACGTTCTTGTCTTTATTGCAAGTGTGATAAATGAAAAACTTTTTCAATTTAATTGTTACATTTTGGATCCACCCCGCGATCAATCACACTGAAGCCCACAGACCGTCTTTTGCTCCACCGTTGCTGCCAACCGCTCGCGTTCATTTCAGCAGAGTGGCAGCACAAAAAAACGGTGAGAAAACATCAAGTTTTGACTATGTTACAGTTTTTTTACTCACCATTTTTCCAATTAAATTGCTCCTTTTAATGCGTACGCACGACCTGGGCTATTGAAGCCCACAGACAGTCTTTTCCTCCACGATTGCTGCCACCCGCTCGCTTTCATTTCAGCAGAGCGGCAGCACAAAAAGAACGGTGAGAAAACATCAAGTTTTGACGATGTTACAGTTTTTTTATTCACCATTTTTCCAATTAAATCGCTCCTTTTAATTCGTACGCGCGACCTGGGCTATTGAAGCCCACAGACAGTCTTTTGCTCCGCGGTTGATGGGACCCACTTGCGTTCATTTCAGCAGAGCGGCAGCACAAAAAAAATGGTGAGAAAACATCAAGTTGTGACGATGTTACAGTTTTTTTACTCACCATTTTTCCAATTAAATCGCTCCTTTTAATGCGTACACGCGATCTGGGCTATTGAAGCCCACAGACCGTCTTTTGCTCCGCTGTTTCTGCCACCTGCTCGTGTTTATTCCAGCAGTGCGGGAAAGCAAAAAGAACGGTGAGAAAAGATCAAGTTTTGATGATCTTACAGTTTTTTTACTCACCATTTTTTCAATTAAATTGCTGCTCTTAATTCTTTAGCGCAATCTGTGGTATTGAAGCTCACAGACCGTCTGTTGCCCCGTCATTGCCACCACCCACTCGCGTTCATCCCATTAGAGTGGCAAAGCAAAAAGAATGGCGAGAAAAGATCATGTCTTGATGATGTTTCACTTTTTTCCTCACCAGTTTTTCAATTAAATTTTTGTTCTACAAATCTCCCAACTCAACAATGGGAAACTTTGCACACAGATTGATTTAGGCAACGCCCCCACCACTCATCACTAACCAACATCATTCTCTGTCCTCAAATCCCACACCCAAGGTTAGACTGTATTTGGTTTTTTGTTTTCACTCCTGCCTTCCCTGACCATTCAACAATTTTCAATTAAATTGTTCACCTTCCTCTCAACTTTACCATGGAAATAGCCGTGCCACCAACACCCACCACTAGCCACCAGAATTCCCTGTCAGGCAATCCTGCTTGCAAGGTGAGACTATGCTTGATTTTTTGTTATCATGTTTCACCATGAGTACAAGTTAACAATGTTCAATTGCATTGTCCACCTCCCGCCCAACTCTCCCCTGGGAATCTTGGGCCATGCTGCCACCACCCACCAGTAGCCAACAGAATTCCTTTCAGCCAATACTGCTGGCAAGGTGAGACTGTTTTTTTTGTAGGGTTTAACAATTTTCAAGTTATTGTTTGACTTCTCAACATTGATTAAGCATTAAAAAAGAATGGTGAGAAAATATCGCCGTATATTGATTTTGCATTTCTTTCCACTCACCATTTATTAACTAAATTTCTTTGAGATCTGAAATATCAGATCATACAGATGAAGCTTTGTCCTGCTGTCAATGCCACCAGCAGCAATTGCCACTGCTTACCCCTTCCACCATGTCTCAAATCTTGTTGATGTTATTCTGTCTGTTTATTTTGTTTGTCCCTGTTTATTTGTGTTTTGTTGATTGTTGTTCTGCCGGGTTGGGAATGGTGGGACATTTTGATTTGACTGATTTCATTGCATGAACTGGAATCGTGGTCTTGTTACCGCAGTACTAGTGTCCTTCGTGGGTGTAGACTCTTTTGCGAAACGAGATTCTGTTCTTGCATTGAATCTTTCACTTAAAAATTAATCCCACTCTTCTCCCAGCCACCCCCTCTTCCTCCATATTTACCCTAGGCACTAGTTCTTGTGTCAATTTATGTTTTGTTGATTGTTGTTTTACTTCATTGGGATAATAGTGGGACATTTTGATTTGACTGATTTCATTGCGTGAACTGAAATCGTGGTCTTGCAACCACAGTACTAGTGTCCTTCGTGGGCGTAGACTCTTTTGCAAAACGATATTCTGTTCTTGCAATGAAATCTTTCACTTTAAAATTGTCTCCTTTTATCTCCAAGCCACCTCTCTTCCTCTTATTTACCCTAGTCTCTGTTTACTGCCTCAATTTATTTTTTGGTAAAGCTTGATGATTATTCTTTCTCCATCATCATTCTTGGTTTGAAATCGTCCGCTTCAACAATTCATCCTTTCTCTGCTAGCCACCCGGTCTTGTTCAAAAACTATTCCTCTTTTCTCCCAGCCACCCCGTCAATGCTCCTGTCTTCCTCCATATCCACTCTTTTCTTCTTTCTCTGGCAGTTCTGCCTTTAAAGTTCCTGTTTTAGAACAGTGAACACTTTTGTTAATATGGTAAGATTTTATCAGGCCCATTTTTTCTCCTAATCCTTTTGTCACCCAACCCATTGCTAATGTCAGTTAATATGGTGAGTTTTTAACTCATATTCTGAGGCATTGCTTTGTTCATAAATTTTAATTTCTAAATTTGATTGAATTTTCAATTTTCAATTCTTTTTCATAGTTTGGACTAGAGAAGATAACAGCTAGATGTTAATTCATACTGCTTTGTGTGCAAGTCGCAGGGGGTAGTTTAAACCAAGCAATGTTTATTTTGCAGAGTTTAGAATGATTATTACTGGGTGGCTTTGTGTGAGAGAGGGACAGGATTTTTAATTCATGACTTGGTTTTTCAGGGTGATTGAAAGGTGAAAATATGTAGCAGGGTGAGATTAATTTTCTCATGATAATGTTATGTGAACCTGTGTTCAGTTTTGTCCTTGTCACATATCCTTTGGTAATGATGATCTAACATTTTTCCATCCCAAATCTATCACAGGAGAATAAATCTATCTCAGGAGAAACTAATTGTCAACTTCGGATTTTTTAAACAATTAGTCAAATCTGTTGATTTGTTTAGAAGGTGACAAGTAGGTGTTACTTCAGATGGCTTTGTGTGAGAGTTGAACAGGAAATCGTAAATCATACAATGTTTTTGAAGGGTGGTCTGATTGGTAAAAATATGTAGCATGTAGCATGAACGAGATAAAATTTCTCAAGACAATGTAATGTGAGCCTATGTTCAGTTTTGTTTTCTTGACAGATCCTGTGGTAATGATGAGACCTAACATTTTTTCATCAGAACTCTATCTCAGGAGAAACCAATTGTCAACATCAGATTTTTGAAAGAATTAAATTATCAATTCTGTTGATTTGTTTAGAATGTGACAAATAGTTTAGGGTTAGGGTTGGGGTTAGGGTCTGTTCAAATTCCTCCCGACTCTGTTTCTGGAAAAGCTCTAAGCTGTTAAATTATTCTTGATAGACTCTGATAGGAGAGAATCATTTGTTTGCAATGCTGCATTGTTGTCTGCTTTGTGATGATATAACAAAAAGATTCCTAGTGAGATTGAGTTGACCTGAAACAATGTTATGTATTCATGTCTTACACCTTAAAGTCATACCATCATGCTACATTGCACCAACAACAAGTTAACAACATTTTTTCCGCAATTACAACTCCGGAGGACAGAATGCTTCCAGAATTGTTGTTTACAATCTATCATGAGCATGCCTACAATTTAGAATCAAAATAACAAGAAAGAAGCTCGCCCATTGCAGAGCAAGAGACTACTCTCATTAATCTCATTAACAGCCCCATGATCGAAGTTGACTGCGACACATGTTCTACCGGAAATATTTCTATTCATTTACATGAAACCAATCGGGTAAGAATATGATAAAAATCTATGTTTTGACTGTTTCTCAATTAAATTGATAACAACCATTTCATTGGCTCGAGACAAATCACATTTACAATCAGAGCACTGAATTGCTAAGATCGATCTTCTACCATCACATCAACATAGAAAAGCAAATGAAAGAGAGTTGGAGTCTGAGTGATACATTGTCTGATTTGATTGATTGCTCTGTGTTTAACTGGAATCGTGGTCTTGTCACTGTAGTACCAGTATCCTTTGCGGGTGTGGACTCTTTGGACGAAACGAGATTCTGTTTTTCGCTTGGCCGTCCTTCGCATTTCGAGACTTGTTGTTGCTAGGCTCCCCCTGCTACCTTCAATTCACTTCTGTCATCAACCGCCCAAATCACATCCACATTGTTTCCTCTGCCCATCAACGCGGGAGCAGAAACGTGAGGGGGGCGACACATTTTTGGATTCAATTGATTGCTCTGAGTTAAACTGGAATCGTGGTCTTGTCACTGTAGTACCAGTATCCTTTGGGGGTGTGGACTCTTTGGACGAAACGAGATTCTGTTTTTCGCTTGGCCGTCCTTCGCATTTCGAGACTTGTTGTTGCTAGGCTCCCCCTGCTACCTCCAATTCACTTCTGTCATCAACCGCCCAAATCACATCCACATTGTTTCCTCTGCCCATCAACGCGGGAGCGGAAATGTGAGGGGGGCAAAACATTTTTGGATTCGATTGATTGCTCTGAGTTAAACTGGAATCGTGGTCTTGTCACTGTAGTACCAGTATCCTTCGTGGATGTGGACTCTTTGGACGAAACGATATTCTGTTTTTCGCTTGGCCGTCCTTCGCATTTCAAGACTTGTTGTTGCTAGGCTCCCCCTGCTACCTCCAATTCACTTCTGTTGTCCACTGCCTGACTCACATCCACATTGTTTCCTCTGCCCATCAACACGGGAGCAGAAATGTGAGGGGGGCGACACATTTTCAGATTCGATTGATTGCTCTGTGTTTAACTGGAATTGTGGTCTTGTCACTGTAGTACCAGTATCCTTTGCGGGTGTGGACTCTTTGGACGAAACGAGATTCTGTTTTTCGCTTGGCCGTCCTTTGCATTTCGAGACTTGTTGTTGCTGGGCTCCCCCTGCTACCTTCAATTCACTTCCGTCATCAACCGCCCAAATCACATCCACATTGTTTCCTCTGCCCATCAACGTGGGAATGGAAATGTGAGGGGGGCGACACATTTTCAGATTCGATTGATTGCTCTGAGTTAAACTGGAATTGTGGTCTTGTCACTGTAGTACAAGTATCCTTTGCGAGTGTGGACTCTTTGGACGAAACGAGATTCTGTTTTTCGCTTGGCCGTCCTTCACATTTCGAGACTTGTTGTTGCTAGGCTCCCCCTGCTACCTTCAATTCACTTCCGTCATCAACCGCCCAAATCACATCCACATTGTTTCCTCTGCCCATCAATGTGGGAGCAGAAACGTGAGGGGGGCGACACATTTTTGGATTCGATTGATTGCTCTGAGTTAAACTGGAATCGTGGTCTTGTCACTGTAGTACCAGTATCCTTTGGGGGTGTGGACTGTTTGGACGAAACGAGATTCTGTTTTTCGCTTGGCCGTCCTTCGCATTTTGAGACTTGTTGTTGCTCGGCTCCCCCTGCTACCTCCAATTCACTTCTGTTGTCCACCGCCCTAATCACATCCACATTGTTTCCTCTGCCCATCAACGCGGGAGCGGAAACGTAAGGGGGGCGACACATTTTCAGAATCGATTGATTGCTCTGTGTTTAACTGTAATTGTGGTCTTGTCACTGTAGTACCAGTATCCTTTGCGGGTGTGGACTCTTTGGACGAAACGAGATTCTGTTTTTCGCTTGGCCGTCCTTCGCATTTCGAGACTTGTTGTTGCTAGGCTCCCCCTGCTACCTCCGACTCACTTCTGCGGTCCACCGTCCGAATCATATCCACATTGTTTTCTCTGCCCATCAATGCGGGAGCGGAAATGTGAGGGGGGCGACACATTCTCGGATTCGATTGATTGCTCTGAGTTAAATTGGAATTGTGGTCTTGTCATTGTAGTACCAGTATCCTTCGCGGGTGTGGACTCTTTGGATGAAATGAGATTCTGTTTTTCGCTTGGCCGTCCTTCGCATTTCAAGACTTGTTGTTGCTAGGCTCCCCCTGCTACCTCCAATTCACTTCTGTCGTCCCCCGCCCAAATCACATCCACATTGTTTCCTCTGCCCATCAACACGGGAGCGGAAATGTGAGGGGGGCGACATATTTTCAGAAATCGATTGATTGCTCTGTGTTTAACTGTAATTGTGGTCTTGTCACTGTAGTACCAGTATCCTTTGCGGGTGTGGACTCTTTGGACGAAACGAGATTCTGTTTTTCGCTTGGCCGTCCTTTGCATTTCGAGACTTGTTGTTGCTGGGCTCCCCCTGCTACCTCCAATTCACTTCTGTCATCCACCGCCCAAATCACATCCACATTGTTTCCTCTGCCCATCAACGTGGGAATGGAAATGTGAGGGGGGCGACACATTTTCAGATTCGATTGATTGCTCTGAGTTAAACTGGAATTGTGGTCTTGTCACTGTAGTACAAGTATCCTTTGCGGGTGTGGACTCTTTGGACGAAACGAGATTCTGTTTTTCGCTTGGCAGTCCTTTGCAATTCCAGACATGTTGTTGCTTGTCTATTCCTCTTATCTCCGATTCACCACAAAATGAGATCTTCATTGTCGCTACCATCTTTTGTCATCAAGATCTACCTTTTTGCTGGACATCTTTCAATCGTCAGCATCTTAACCTTTGTGCCAGACATCTCTTCCACATGGTTGTGTTATCTTGTTACCAAGACTCTCATGGCATCAGGGAGTATAAATTAGGCCCACTCTTGAGGAAAGCAGAGAGTTCAAAATAGGCCCACTCTAGAGGAAAGCTGAGAGTATAAAATAGGCCCACTCTCAAGAAGGCTGAGAGTATAAAATAGGCCCACTCTCGAGGAAGGCTGAGAGTATAAAATAGGCCGACTCTCGAGGAGAGCTGAGAGTATAAAATAGGCCCATCCCCGACAATCAACCTTGTTACAATAGGTAGCTATGTGGAATTGTTAAGAAGTGAGCCCGGTTTCTAACGAAAAAGAACATACATTACGCAACAGAAATAATTAAACTATCACATTATTATTAGTCAGCAATTATATTATGAATTGGAATGTCAATTCATAGGCACATCAAACTTAACTGTATCATAAGTTACTTTTATGGGACAAAGGCAGTGTCCCATAAAAGTGAATGGTTTCAACTTGACCAAAACCATTTTTGTATTGAAAATCAGTGGATGATGCTTTGCTCATCAGCTTGCTCAAGCATGGAAAAGCTTACACTGGCAACTTGAAATAAATGTAGAAATTTCGCACCAAACAGTTTACAGAAGATATACCAAACTGGATACATAAAAGCACCAAAATTAATATCGACCATAAGGTTTACGAATGGGAAAAGTACTAACACCTTTGCAAGGAACCACTTCATCAGTCGGTACATTTTCCAATTTTGATACCCTTCTACAAAGGAACTTCAATGGATCAAACTGGAGTGGAAGATATGAAATCTATGGGATTATGGGGAGAAAGGAATGACATCTTGATTTGAATTGACTGATTGGCATTAAACTGAGATTATGGTCTTGTTAACTAAAAGGCCTGTTTCATTTGTGATTTGCATCACCTTCCTCTCTTATAGCCCTAGTCTTCTCTTATATATATATATATATATATATATATATATATATATATATATATATATATATATATATATATATATATATATATATATATATATATATATATATATATATATATATATATATATATATATATATATATATATATATATATATATACCATCTCCAACCCCTTTCTTCTCCTCATCATGGATATAAGAGAGCATGAAGCTTCTACTCATTTGTCTCCATTTACCACTCAGATTATGATAGCATCAAACCTCACAGTCACCCATTCACATACCAAGTGCAGGATGACATAATTGACACACTTTATGATACAAAACTTCACCAAACTTGAATTGAAACCTTCATGTAAAAGTTGATATCAAAACCACCATGCAAAATGAGATCAATTCTCAGGCAACATGAAAGCTAGAACAAAATGAACTGTATTTTGGGGTTATTGCCAGTTGATTATTGTTTTCCCTGTTCATGATTGAATGGTGGCTTGATAGTATTCATTTTCCATGCAGAAACGTCATGATAATTATTTTTTGTCTTAGAGAAAATTTTGTTGTCTCTAGTATTTCATTCTTTATGTATGACCTTTATATCATTAACATTTATGCAAAATTTACCCTGTCGATTTCGCCACACAGAAGGTATCGCATTGTGTGCACTGTGTTGCACAATGCATGCAGTTGCCGCGCCCATTATTATTTTATTATTTTCGTGGCACATAAAAATTGACTTCACTCCAGCAAGATGGGATTTCCGATCGTCCCCACAATCTCACCCTCGTATCTCAGCATTTTGGTTGACTTTTGAGCTGCAAGTTGGCGCGTCTTTTCAACCCAGCTCTTGGCAACAAGGTGCCCTGTGATGTGGCAAAAAGGTTGGTTGGTTGTTGCGTTTCGCGATGTTTTTCTCTGCCGAACTATTTTATTGGAAATTCACGCCCTGTCCTGCCACCTTCTGCCCCCCCCCATGCCTTTCAAAACCCCACGCCCCATGCCCCACGTCGCGCTCTTACCGCATCTTCAATCCAACAACGAGACAAGGAGCAGGACAATCAACTGTGCTAGTGGTGGTGAGAGTCGTTATTTTTTTATTTCGTCAATTATTTAATTGAAAATCGATCATCGTGCTGTCCTGCCATCTTCTGCACGGCCCACCTCTATGAAGAACCCCCCACCCCATGCCGTGCCTCACGCAGCTTCAACCAAGCCCCCCCCAAAAGAAGCAGGAAAATTCGCCGTGCAAGTGGTGAGTTTTGCGATTTGTTCATCTGGTCAATTATTTCATTTGAATTGTCCCGCTGATCTGCCTACTCCTGCAACTGCCCTCCTCTTCGAATTACCTACACTACGCCCCATGCCGCGCCCTCCCGCGGCTTCAACCCAGACCCCCCAAAAAGAATCAGGGCAATTGACCATGAATGTGGTGGTGAGTTGAGCGAATTTTTATTTTTCTTCAATTATGTTATAGAATATGTCCGAGCTGACCTGCCTTCTTCTGTCACCCCCCTCTTATATGAATCACAAACCCCACGCCGCGCCCTCCCGTGGCTTGAATTGAAAGCCTATAAAAAGAAGCCGGTCAATTGACCACGCCAATTGTGAGTTTTGTTTGTTATTTTATTTTGGCCATTGCCCCCCTCCATGAGTTGAACACCCACGCCACCCTCCCATGGCCTAAATCTAAAGCCTGAAAGAGAGGGAGGGCAATTGACTACACTCATGGTGAGTTTTACAATGCTTTTATTTGCCAAAGAACTTCATTTGAAATTATTATTTGCCCTCATCATGTCATCTTCCCACTACCCCCACCACAACCATGAAATACAACCCCCACTCCCACAGAACTTCCCTCCCATTGCACCAATCGAATCAAATTATGTTTTTGTGTAATGATATAGTTGTTTTCGTCCCGATTATAAACCTAAATTTCAAAATTATTGTTCGGAAATATTATTACATTTCAAAAATGGTTTTTGTAGGGACAGAGTTAACAATGTGTCATTTTTTATTTAACGGGTGTACTCCTACTACCAGGAGGTGGGAGTGCTTGTTAGTAATTCTGTTAGCAATGAAAACGTTAGCAAAAATGGATGTTGTTAGTTAGACTGTTAGCATGGCCAAAAAATGATCGTGGGCAATACTAGCTAACAATTTAACTAACAGATTTGATTTTTCACAAACTTGTGAGAAAAAAGCCTCAGTACTACTCCTACATACGATTTGTTAGCAAGAGATAATTTGTCACTAACAGTCTTGCTAACATCTTGTTTGCAGTGTAATGGGTGAGTTAGGCCCCGTCCATTGCAAAAAAATTTAGGAGCAATAACTCAAAAACGTACTTCTGGAACTCGGTTTTTTCTCCCTGTCCGTCGTTCTTAAGGGTCTGTTTTTTTCACAGGCAAGGTAGGAGTATATGCTTGCCTGTGAAAAAAAACAGAGTTCCAGGCCGATCGCACCCATCGCCAAGAATTATACTGCAGATCGCTCACGAATAATAATATTATACTGCAGATCGCTCGCAAATAATACTGCAGATCCCTGCGTGACTTTCGGCCTATCGCCATGATGGATGCTGACGGTGATGACGATGCTATCGCATTCTTGCCACTTATAAAGTGCATGGCTGCAGCCGATGCGGCATGGACAGCAAATACCTCAGCATTACGTCGATACCTGCATACCAACATTGAACTGGTTATGCGTAGTGAGAGATGGGTGGCTGACTAGCGTCAACAGGCTACAAATAAGCTATAATGAAGATAGCATGAGCGAGGCGGAAAATGGATGCAACGAGGTGTCGATGATGCAAATAGTTGGCGATAACAATATTTAATATGGTCGATTTTGGTGGATCGCTTGCTTTTCAACACTAGATAATATCTACTGATTTAGTACGCTTTACCACAAGATATATTTTACAATGGATGGCTATGGAAGCAAAAACAGACCCCAAGAAGAATAGAAAAACAGACGACGCTTTTGAGTTATTGCTCCTAATTTTCTTTGCAATGGACGGGGCCTTAGTTTGGGTATTTTCTTTTCTTTTTCTTCATTTTCTCACAGAATCGCTCTTGCCAGATCTCTTGCTTCTTATCACAGGTAATAGGCGAGAGTGGTGGTGTCCCATGCGGTGACTGTGTCGGATGGCGTGGATTTCAAGATATTGGTGGAAGTGCCAGACATGTTGGTAGAGGAACCAGAACATGCAGAATAAGGTGAGTAATGAATAGGCTTGAATTTTCAAAATAATGGTGGGCTCGGCCATGGCCAGCAAGCCAAGGTGCCGGGGCGCACCATCATTCCTCAGCAGCCTCAGCAGCTTGCAAAGCCAATTGGGCTAGCAAATTAGCCGGTTGCCTGGTTTGCCGTGTTTTGTTGCCTGTTGGCCTGCTGCTGTTGTTGCTGGTTGTTCTGGTTGCCCTGGTTGGCCTGCTGTTTGCCCAATTCACAGTCTTCTGCTTTGTGGAGTGTCCACTTCATGTGGTAGATGCACCAGTGGAATGTTTTCTTGCCACCTTGTTTTTGCTTGGATTCGTTGTCCTTGGGAGGATTTTTCTTCCACTCTTCATCTCTCTTCTGGAATCTCTTGTTCGATCTGTCTTTTTGATTCCTTTTTTTGCCAGATGACTGCTGTTGGTTCCCTTGCTTTGGTTGGTTCAAGCTCTGGTTTTGGCCGTCTTGTCCCTTTTGTCCTTGTTTGAGCTTGTTGAGGAGCTGTTTTGAGAGCTTGAGGTCTTGAAGCTGCTTGAGTTGTGCCTCCAAGGTGATGATCTTTTCTTGATCTGGAGACTTAGCTCCCCATTTTCTGCTGTTGACAAGGAGGTCGTATTCGGCCTTTGCCTTTTTCATGATGTCTTCGTGCGTAGCATCCTTCATGTCTCCTGTCTGATCCATCCAGTTGTCTTGCAACTTGCTCATGTAATCGGAACGTGGCATCTGGGACCCCCTGAAGGTAAGCTTCAAAGAGGATTGTATGCACGTCATCCACGGATTGTCCTCTTGCCTTGAGCTGTGCGAAGTTTTGATTGAAATAGGTGTGGATCTCATCAATATTTCCATTGTGTTTTATTGCATACTGCATGAGGTCGCGAAGGTTAGTCCTGAGGGCCACGACCATGACATTTCCATCAAGGGTTGCCAACCTCATCATAGTTTTATACATGAGAGGGGCTATGATTTTTGGCTGCCCATTCACCATCACTTTATAATCTTTCTTATAGGTATGCAGGGTTGCTTTGGCCTCTTCGGTGAGGCTGCTGTACAAACAGCACCACATTTGTTCATTGTTCTGTGCTGCTCGTTCGTCTGCGTTGATGCCTGCCATGAACTCATTGCATGCTGTCTTGAGTGTTTCAGCATCGATTTGGCCGCATTCGGCAATCAGGCTGATTTGTCGCAGCCCTTGTTTGTGAACTGTAGGATGTTTTAAGCGCCTTGATCCCAGCCCATCATGCTTGCCCTGTCTTGCAATTCCTTCTCAAAAATCACCACTTGATTTGATTTCATGTTAAATGGTGTCCCTAGAGCTTTTGCTCGTAGAGACTTGCACTATGTTTTGTGGTGTAATCGATGAGTTCCTCAATGGCTACACCCGTAGCAAAGGAGACAGCAGCTGCGGGTGGAGCTACAGCTGGAGCGGGAGCTTGGTTAGCAATTGTGTTGGCAAGGTTAGTAACCACAGCAGTAAGTGCTGCAATTTGTTGTGTCAATTCGGCATTTGATGGTGTGTTGCCTGCCATGTTTGGTCTTGGAATGTTCGATCTTCTTGTTTGGGGCGGAATGGTTGGGAATTTTTTTGTTTTTAATGTTCACGGACTTTCTTGGCTGACTTGCCTTGACTTGACAAGTTTGACCAGTGTTTGATGTGGTTGACGATGTTTGACGTTCGTAGCATTGATTCTTGGTGAGTACAACGATTTCACTTGTTGTGATGTTTGAGATTGATCAGGTCTCAACTTCGTTGACTATCTTCTCTTTTGCGCAGAAGAAGCGTGTTGTACTTCTCAAGGTTTTTGGTAGGTTGACTGACTAGGTAGGGCGTCCCTGGTTAGGCAGTAGTTAAATTAGTTGCAGTTAGTGTAAAATGTTGTAAAGTAGAAATTGTGAGCTTAGATTAGTGTTAAAACTAAGATAATAGATAAGAGTAGAAACTCCGTAAAATAATCCATAGAGTTCCGAGAGCTTTTTGGAACTCTGTGATAGAGCTCAATGGGCTTCTACGAGTCTCCATTTTCGTACAATAGATCTAAAAAAAGTCTGTAGATGATCTTCTGGGAAAAGCGGAGAATCTTCCGAAAACCCAGTTGATGCCTAAATAAGGATCATTGGCATATACAGGTAATTCCCATAATATCCCCAATAATCTAACAGCCTTCTATGCTTCTCCATTGCCATTGTGGGCGCTCTTATGATCACTGGTAACACTCGAGTTGCCCAAGACGCCAATCCTATTCTCCTTGGATGGCTTGCTTGTACCAACATGACTTGTTGTTGTCTTGTTCTTAGATATGAGACATTTAAGGCATATCAGATAATACCTTCCGATTCTCATTCAGTCCTCTTAAATGAGGTCGAGTTTTTGTGTCAAAATGCAGGGATGGTTCCTGGGCAGGAGCCCTTAGATTACAGTGTCGATTCTGCTATCGACTCTACTGTTCCTTCAAGCCTGGCAGAATCCTTTGGAAAAAGTACGAATCATACCAATGAGCCATTGGATGATCAACAGAGACTGTTTTCTCCGTTTCTTCTGCTCCATTCTTGGTGGTTATCAAAGATTTTTAGTTGTGCCTGATGCGGACTTCTTGATAAGTGGCAATGATTGGTTTGATTCATCGAAGTTTCTTGCTGCAGCCCCATCCGCATGTGTCCCGTTTTAGCATTTCCTTGTGGAAATGCAATTGCTCCAATCTTTCATTCAACGACGCACTGAAGCAAGTGACGTTCACTGCGTTCTCTTTGACGAGTGCTTGGTTGAATACCACAGTTCCAAGATACCACATGGCCTACGTGGCAATGGTGATTTATTAGTAGATCAATGTGCTACTGAGCTTGATACTCTCTGGAATGAAGACTAAACGTCATTCATCGCCAAGTCTGAAGTAGACGACAAGTTACTGTCACATAGTGGAACAGAAACTCAGGTTTCCTTTGATTGGGATGTCCCCTTCGCATTGAACAGCAGCGGTGACATTGTCACTATTCCGTCCGTTCTGGGATTGCCAGCAAGCTAGGTTTGTGTATTGTCATGATGGACTGCCTTCGTTCCCAACAAGGTTTAATTGATTATATTTTCTCGGTATTATCAATACCACTTCTCTCTACGGGCTTCTTCTTTGAGTATAACTCGAGATTCAATGACTAACTTGTGTAGACAACGCCAGCAAATTCCTTAGGCTTCGCAGTCACCCTGGCCACTGCCGGGAGGGGGTCGAAGATAAGCAACAGTAGGCAATTTAGTCAATAGGACCTGGTTTAGCCGTTACCCACGTAGTCAATATATTATCTACGACAATGGAAGTGAATTTAAACTTCACTTCGAGACCCTCTGTGAGTCATATGGTCTGAAGCGTAAGCCAACCAGTGTCAGAAACCCACAAGCGAACGCAATACTTGAGCGGGTGCATCAAACAATCATGGCAATGCTCCGCACAGCTGAATTGGATATGGCCGACACCATCAACGAGAGTGACATTGCTGACTTTCTCACAAATGCCGCATGGGCCGTTCGCTCTACCTATCACACAGTACTAAAAACTTCGCCAGGTGCAGCTATCTTTGGAAGGGACATGTTGTTTGACGTCCCCTACATTGCTGACTGGTCTAAAATAGGGGAATATAGACAACGGCAAACTGACTGTAACACAAGACGGGAGAATGCCTCTCGCATAGACTGGGACTACCAGCCCGGTGACAAAGTACTGCTGCAAAAAGACGGTATCCTCCGCAAAACAGAGAGCCGGTATGAAAGTGATCCTTGGACTATCACGTCAGTTCATACAAATGGCACAATAAGGGTTCAACGCGGAACTAAGTCCGAGCGACTTAACATTAGGAGAGTTACACCATATTTCGAATAAACTAAACACGACTTGTACCTTTCCCCTTTCTCCTATCAAGACTTACGCTTCGTCATTGCTACACCTTCTTTTTTTTCCTCCTCGCGGTTTTCTTTTTTTCCTTGAGAGGTATTCTTTTTCATGAGCATTGACACCTTATCACTTCATTCGTGGGGGCGAGTGACATGAGCCAAGGATACCTACTGATACTCCTGACCCTTCCTGGGCCCAAGAACAGGTCCCAGGGGTACAAAGACAAATAAGATTTATACTAACTAAGGGTAGGATCCCACCAAATAGAAGCAGGACTCATTAACAAGACTATTAAGTCCTGCAGGGCTTATTACTAGAGACCACTGAGTCCTGGGGGACTCATTGGCAGGATTAAATATACAGCCCATTCCAAACTCCACTGGATTCAGGTTGGCATGCAAGAATGCATGTACAGCCCAACCTAGGTACATGTACACCCAGTTTGGCATGCATGAATCCAACAGGATGCATCAAAATCTAACATCCTCGAATTACATGCAAAATGCATGATAATCTAGAGAGGACTACCATGAGGCAGTCCTCATTTTCAATCAGTTTTATAGCTCATAAATTAAACTCCAAACAACTGGAACATCCTTTTTTTACTTCCTTATCTACAACTACTTTTCGATTACTTCCGGCTTAGGTCAAATCCCAACAAACTTAGTAAACTAATAAACTGTATTTTTTATTCTCTACTCGATAACGACAACAGCATTGGCTGACAGCCCTAGCTCAATACAATACTGACATTGCCATTTGTCGTCACTCATGGTGCCATACTAGGTTACAAGTATGACAGAGATAGAGGTCACGGCCGAATCCACCCTCTCCACATTCATGACAGATATCTTCATGTCTTTCAAGAACTTCTTCTTCTGTGTAGAAAGTTTGTTCGATTTCTTCATTTTCTTTGATCTCTTCATAACTTTGGTTACTCACTTTACTTTGTTTTGAACGTCGCACTTCTGTTTGACTAGATGCTCTCTGTTTTTCATGTCTTCGTTCATTCTAGCTTCTTCTTCTTCTTCTTCTTCTTCTTCTTCTTCTTCTTCTTCTTCTTCTTCTTCTTCTTCTTCTTCTTCTTCTTCTTCTTCTTCTTTCTTCTTCTTCTTCTTCTTCTTCTTCTTCTTCTTCTTCTTCTTCTTCTTCTTCTTCTTCTTCTTCTTCTTCTTCTTCTTCTTCTTCTTCTTCTTCTTCTTCTTCTTCTTCTTCTTCTTCTTCTTCTTCTTCTTCTTCTTCTTCTGACTCCTCCACCACTTCCTCCACCACCTCCTCTACCGCCTCCTCTCCACACTCCTCCACCTCTTGTAACACCTCCTCCACTGAACTCTCCCATTTCTGCATTGCATTGTCATATGTCGTGCTGACTAACTCATCAAATGTAAGTTCCTTGTCTCCAAATGTATGTTTATCTAGAGTTTCACGGTCTTTCTTAGTCAAGCTCTTGGGAATTGGTAGGTCAACGAGACACTTCTCACATCCACAAGAACTGATACACAGGAAATGATGATGGCATTCACATTGGCAATGATAACAGTCAGATTTTCAGAAACTGTTGTTACCATGTACCAATGAAAGCATACATCTTGGGTTGCAGTTCTTAGGATCAGAGTCCAAATGTTGCATTGAATCCCTGGAATGTTCACCAGCATAAATAAATGCAGAATATTTGAGTAGCTGTGGATGGTGGTATAATCTCCCAGCTTTCTCGAGGTTCCATGCGTAGCAATAATTCACACTTGGATAAAATGTAATATGGAAAGTGGCCTTGTTTTCCAGTCTGCCTCCAACATTCCAAGCCCAAGCCAGATATTTTCCTTTATTGTTGATTGTCTTTTCCTGGCCATTTCTGAGCATCAGAACTTTGTCTTCCACAACTGCATCATACTTGAATTGACCATTGGCTAGGAGATCACCCAAAGCATGAAAGTGAACATATTCATTTAGATCATTGATGTAGTTTTTCAATTCAAATGAGTGAGTCAGTATAGTGAGTCCAACTCTCCCACAAAAAGTCATTCCATGTCTATCGTGACGTCCCATAATGGTCTTTTTCACAGAAGAAAGAACAAAATCATCAAGGAATTTGGTGATGGGATTCCTGATAAAGCTGACAAGAAATGCAGGGAGGTCTGATTTCTTCTTCAATTCAGCCAAGATAAGCGTCTCTAAGCTGGAGAAATATTTGCTGTTTGTGTTTTTGTCCCTACGCTCGACTACCTTCCATGAAATACTCTTTTGGACTTCACGGTCAGAGGTTAACTTGATTGTCTCTCTCTCTGCTTCTAGATTCATCTGTACTTGCTCAAGTTTCTTGCATTCTTCTTCTATTTGCACACGCTCCTGTTGAAGTTGTTTCAGCTCGGATCCAATGTCTTTCTGTGTTTCTGCAAAGTTGTCGAGTCTACTTTCATCAGGACGCTCCTTCAATTGGTGAAATGCTTCTTTAGCCATATAGACTCGCCAAGCACACTGGATCAGAATAATAGCAGAATCTTGATGCTCCTTCAATTGGTGAAATGCTTCTTTAGCCATATAGACTTGCCAAGCACACTGGAGAATAATAGCAGAATCTCAACGCATCATCACCTGCCCATTGATTTCGGCCTGTCTGTTGTGATTGAGTTCTTCTTCTTCTTCTTCTTCTTCTTCTTCTTCTTCTTCCTCTTCTTCTTCTTCTTCTTCTTCTTCTTCTTCTTCTTCTTCTTCTTCTTCTTCTTCTTCTTCTTCTTCTTCTTCTTCTTCTTCTTCTTCTTCTTCTTCTTCTTCTTCTTCTTCTTCTTCTTCTTCTTCTTCTTCTTCTTCTTCTTCTTCTTCTTCTTGGCTTGAATCTTGGTCTATAGCCTCATGCAAGAGGCAACGATCCTCCCATCTTCGTCGGACCTCATCTCTTTCAAGAGCCGCAATTTGTCTTGGAGAGAAGGTCTTCCGGCTGGGAAGGAACCGAAACTTTTTACCTCGAAAGTACAGGTCCTTGATAGAAATCAGATGACGAAAGAAGAATGATGGCAACAGAAGAAAGGCACATCTTCTATGTGTGTGATAAATGATGGAAGTAAGACTTCCGCCTTCTCTTTCCAAAAGAGACCTCAGAAGGTATCGGGCATCATCCTTTTTGAGACAAATGGTTGCCCACCGTCGTACCAGATGACAAGTACTCCAAGCTTGTCAGTATTGTTGTCTTCACTGTCGTCATCAGTGGTATTGTTCTCAAAATCGACATCCGTGTCATCGGCATTCAAGAGTGTGGCATCATCTTCCTTTTCCCCATGTTCAGGATGTGGGGTTTCTACTTCAGGTTGGTTTGATACTGAATTTTTGACATGGTTCATTCCCAGTTCCACTTCGTTTATGGTGAGATCATGTTCATGGGTGTTGCTGGTGACGGCCTTGACAGTGAGGGCGATATTTGTATTGTCGTTGGCATTGGCTTTGTCGTTGGTGGTGTCATGCGTGACATTGTTGGCGGCGGCCTCAGGTTGACTGGCGATGTTGGCGATGGCCTCGACAGTGATGGCGATATTTGTATTGTTGTTGGCATTGGCTTTGTCGTTGGTGGTGTCATGTGCGACATTGGGCGGCGGCCTCAGGTTGGCGGTCGATGTTGGCGACGGCATCAACATTGACGGCGATATTTGTATTGTCATTGGCATTGGCTTTGTCGTTGGTGGTATCATGTGCGGCATTGTTAGCGACGCCCCTAACATTGAAGTTGTTTCTGGAGTAGGCGTTGCCATATCTCATCTCTCTTCGATGGCAAATTCCCCCTCTAATGATATTGGTGCGGTCATGTGCTTGGGCATAGTTGGCGACGGCCTCGACGTTGACATGGTTTCTTGCGTAGGCGTTGCCATATCATGTCTCTCTTTGACGGCGGAATTCCTCACCAATCATGCGGTCGATGTCCACGTTCGTGAATTGATGACTGGAGGGGTAGAACACTCGCTTTGTTCCATCATGTAGATAAAATGTCTTTCTTTCTAGGATACAATCGTTGGGAAAAACGACGATAATAATAGCCAAGAATCCACTCTTGCCGATTGGTAAGGCTGGCCGTGATGATTGAACTACTTCACAAACGAAACAATCATTCTGCTACAGATGATTGATTAGGTCAAATAGCAACAGCAACAATGAAACACAAATGATAAAACTGCTTTTCTCTCAAAACTGATGAGATTTTTCTCAGTTGTGATTTCTTACCAGTTTAATTTAAAACTTCATATTATTTGAATTTTTATTTGCCGTGTCACCGTTGTAACCATTGGTTGGTTTTCCTTGGAAATAAATTCAAATTGCTCGTTGTTTCACATCAGAATTCTGAATGTTTCACCGTTCTAAGATTCCCAGTTCAGTTTCATAGTTCAACGTAATGATGTTTTACAATTCGAGATGTTCTACAATTTGACATTGATGATTTCACAACTCGAGGGTTTGATGTTCAGTGTTTCACAGTTCTAGGATTCCCGGTTCAGTTACACAGTTTGACATAGCAACGTTTTACTATTCAATGTAGTGCTGCTGGAAGTTTTACAATTTGACAATTCAAAGTTGTGCCGGATGCTTTACAAGTCGATGGTTCAAAGTTCAATGTTTCACAGATCCTGGTTGTAACCGTTGGTTGGTTTTCCTTGGAAATAAATTCAAATTGCTCGTTGTTTCACATCAGAATTCTGAATGTTTCACAGTTCTAAGATTCCCAGTTCAGTTTCATAGTTTGACGTAATGATGTTTTACAATTCAAGATGTTCTACAATTTTGACATTGATGATTTCACAACTCGACGGTTCGATGTTCAGTGTTTCACAGTTCTAGGATTCCCGGTTCAGTTACACAGTTTGACATAGCAACGTTTTACTATTCCGCATAGTGCTGCTGGAAGTTTTACAATTTGACAATTCAAATTTGCGCCGGATGCGTTACAAGTCGATGGTTCAAAGTTCAATGTTTCACAGATCCTGATTCCCAGTTCAGTTACACAGTTCGACATAGCGATGTTAGACAATCCGATGGTTCATAGTTAAAGGTTTCCTAGTTCCACGTTTCACAATAGAGATTCTTAGTTCAAAGTTTCACAGTTGGATGTTTTGGTTCCCCACACAGCTCGGTCAAAGTTCAATGTTTCACAGATCTAAGATTCCCAGTTCAGTTTCATAGTTTGACGTAGTGATGTTTTACAATTCATGATGTTCGACAATTTGGCATTGATGATTTCACAACTCGAGGGTTCGATGTTCAGTGTTTCACAGTTCTAGGATTCCCGGTTCAGTTATACAGTTTGACGTAGCGACGTTTTACCATTCGATGTAGTACTGCTGGAAGTTTTACAATTTGACAATTCAAAGTTGTGCCGGATGCTTTACAAGTCGATGGTTCAAAGTTCAATAGAGGTTTCCCAGTTCCACGTTTCACAATAGAGATTCTCAGTTCAACGTTTCACAGTTGGATGTTTTTGTTTCACCACACAGCTCGGTTTAATAGCTGGTCATTTCTTGGTTTGATGTTTTACATTTCAACATTTCGAATTTAATGTTATCCGATTCGTTTACAATTTGGCAGTAAACACACAAGCATAAAGAAAGGAAACGCTTGTTCCAATCACTGCTAACGTGTTATTTTTACTCGAATCTCATAGTCTATCAATTATTCAGATTTGAAGGCGACACAATTCAATCTTCACTGCCACGTCCTCGAAATTTAAAGGTTGATTGTTGGGTATGGGACAAGTTTTATCTCCCAGCATTCCTCGAGAGAGGGCCTAGTTTTATCTCCCGGCTTCCACGAGAGTAATCCACAGGTACAACGGCACTAGGGGGCACACGTCCCAACTCATGCTGTCCGAAGACACGTAGGAAAAAGAAAGGGCGACGATGAAGGGGGAACGTACTCTGTTAAGAGTTCTATCCAAAAACCTAACCCTAACCGCTCTAAATAGAGGATGGTCGACGAAGGAGAGGAGTACTCTTTTCAGAATTCCAATGAGAGGAAATACGACAGTGGCGAAAGAGACGGCGACGTCAACGGCATCCTCCACTGAGGTGGCAATCGACAAGTTTCGAGCTATGGGGAGACGATGAGGGGGGAAAGCACGCTGCGGGTGTCCCTTCCCAAGCTACGATGTCGTCAACCGCAAACTCGAACTCGGCGGCACTGCAATCCCGCCCGTAACGTGGAGATCCAATTCCCCATGGCGGGGGGATTTATTCATGTGTTGGTTGTTTTATGGCGGGGAGCGTGGGCTACTTTCTCTCATGCATTCATTTTTTATCTGACGTCATCTGAGTGTATTTTTTCTCATGGCAAAATAGTATAGAATTTAATAACCCCATAAGAAATATCAGAAGGTAATAATGTCTGAAATTTGAGAAATGTCATATTCTAGAAACAAATCATCATCACACACCCATCACACACGTCACTCAGAAATCACAACTGTAGGTACTCTCTGTCATCACACCCCCCTCACATACGTCACACCACACACATGTCGCATGGGTTGCCATCCTTGTCTGTGTGAGTCATTTGGTTTGATTCCGATCAAGCCTCTAAGAAATGTAATTCAACTTATTTGCTTACACAATATGTGAACTATTTCTTTCTCATAGGCTAACGCTATTATCTGGCTCTCCATGATTGAAGGCCAGCAAGCTTCTCTTGTCGGCCTCCCTCCAGTTGATCCTGATCTTTACAAGGACAGCCACCCAATCACATACGCACGAATGCAGTCCTTGCCTTCAAGGGAGACAACTTGGATTGCTACCTCATGGGACGTCAGTTTATGGTGCTCCTTGTTGTCTTTGTCATCAATCAATGCTCCTCCCCTCTGGATCCTACTGTTGATGTGCTGGGATTGCCAAATGGTGTTAAGTTCGTCTTCCTTGATATTGATCTCGCCTCCATCATCTTCACATTCATTCTTGGTCAGCTCACTTCCCAGGTCAATGCATCCCACCAAATGCCTTTTTACTCTTTATGTTGCCATGACTGTTGAGTTTTCCGGAGTCATGCGCTCGTCCTACTTGATCCTAAACGTCCTCTCTGCCATCTCTGGAAAGCCCATCCAAAGCAACAAGCCGCCGAAGACTGGATTCGTGTTTGCCTTCTTCTGGGGACGTGTGCTCATGTCTCTTGCTATCCTGGGATTCTGCTTGGCAGTTACACTTGTCGCCCTGTTCAATGGAGATACCTCCGTGTCTGTCAAGTACCCCTCCATCTCTCCCGGACTTGCAGTTGTCCTCCTCTTCTTCTTCATGTCTGTTGTTGGAATGCTGGAGGCTATGCAAATTGCCTTCTTTGCCGTGGCCAAGCTCCCCGCCAATCAACAAGGGACTTCCATCTTTGGAAAGAAGACATGCGACCTGTTGTTTGCTGGCAATGGACAGAACTTGCCAGGCTTCATGATTGGATGTCAGCTGATGGTCGTCTGCTCCTTTTTCTTAGTCGGATCATTCACATCCCTTACCATTGTGCCTGGCAAAGGCAGCAACATCTTCGGTGTTTCTGACGGAGCACAAGCCTTCCTCAATTATGGATTCCAAGGAGCAGTCATCACCACTATCCTTGTTTCCATCTCATGACAGTTGGCTGCTTCAGCGTACCCCATTGCCTTCTTGAACAACCTCGTCACCTACATTCTTTTATGTGTCGCTCTCTTCCTCAAGTTCACGGGTCTCTGTGCCGGTGCCTGGGTCTTGGCTCGCATTCAAAAGAGAGTCATGGGTTATCAATACGATGAGGTATACGTCGGAACCCCCGAGGATCGTATTGAGAATGATCATCCCGACAAGGAGTTCCCCTCTGATGTCGGCCACTTTACTGGAGGAGGATTCATGGGACACGCCGTTGGATCGCACGATGCATTGGATGGACCTCTTCCCCACTCAAAGGATGCACTTGAAGCCAAGAGACGGTCTATGGATGCTCTTGAGGCTTGAGCTCTCAGACTATGAAATGAATAATGAATAGCGTTTGTTTGCAAACCCTGTTTCTGCCATGCGGCATGTGGAGTACACGGCTGCAATGTATTGCGAGAAACGGGAAGGAAAATTTTGATGTTTACTTGGATTATTTCGTCTTGTATTTTGTTTTATTTATGTAGCTGGAAGAATATAACTCAAATGAAATACTTGTACGGGGCTCTTTGTTTTGTACATTTTGATTGTACGTAATTGCACATTATGGTATGTGCAATAAAATTAATTACTACTATAAAATACCCATACAATTATGTACAAAATGTGCAATACAGTAGATCTACATAAAAAAATTAGATTGCACACCCCCAACCAGCTATTTTCCAATTCATCACTCACAGCCAGAATTTGCTCCTGAAAACCACAGTCCACATTGTTGTCATTACAGACAAGTGGGATCTCGGTTTTCAGAGCCATCAAAGGCATATTAGTCGAATCACAATGTCTCAGGTGAGAGGCGATTTCTACCCAATTTCCATGGGTTAGAAGCAATGTTTATTTCATAACGTACAGCCAGAATTCGCCGCTGAAAACTTTAGGTGGCGTTGTTGTCATCACATACAAGTGGGATCTCATTTTTTACAGCAATCAAAGGCATATTAGTCGAATCACAACGTCTCAGGTGAGGGGCGATTTCTGCCCAATTTCCATGGGTTAGAAGCAATGTTTATTTCATAACTTACAGCCAGAATTCGCCGCTGAAAACTTTAGGTCGCGTTGTTGTCATTACAGACAAGTGAGATCTCATTTTTTACAGCAATCAAAAGCATATTAGTCGAATCACAGCGTCTCAGGTGAGGGGCAACTTCTGTCCAATTTCCATGGGTTAGAAGCAATGTTTATTTTGTCACTTACAGCCCCATTTCACCGCTGAAAACTTTAGGCTGCAAGACAGGCAACTCGCTAAAACTATCTTCATTTTAGCAAAAAAATCTAGTCTAGAGTTGTCACTTCAGTCGCGACGTGTCATCAGTTGTCGTCAGATGGGTCGTCCGAGTCGTCAGTTACTTCTTTAACGGACGACAAACGGTCGTCCAATGGTCGTCACGGACGACTTTTGGTGTTGTAACATGGTCGTACTGGACGACTTTGGGTGTCGTAAAATGATCGTACCGGACGACTTTTGATGTAGTAACATGGTCGTACCGGATGACTTTTGATGTAGTAACATGGTCGTACCGGACGACTTTTGGTGTAGTAACATGGTCGTAACTTACGACTTTTGTGGTAGTAACTTGGTCGTGGTCGTAACTTGTCGTAACATGTTCGTGAACAGGGGTTACGGTACCAGTTTAACAGTAGTACTGTCGTGTTACATTCTGCCACGTACACTAATATACCAGTTTCTACGGAGGCCAAAAAAATATAATCGCGTCACAATACTTTCCCACCATGACGATTTCCTCCGCAGCCACCGCATGACCTCGATCTCAGCAAATACCGCTGCAACACCAGGTCTGACTTTGTCGCCCTCACTGCCACATCACCCGCAACAATCCACCTGCTTGGTTCGGTCCGATTCGCGTTATTTCTTGAGAAATAGCACCATTTCTACCATGTAATTTTTGTTACATGATGGCCGTCATGACCGGGAGGGGGAAAGATGGGAATTTATTGACTGTAAGTTTTTTCTTAGAGTGTCTATTCCCTCATTTTTTTACCTACATCCTCGACTCATAGGGGCATTCATTACTGTTCATTTTTGTTTGTCCTGGGCGCCCCTCAGTAGTCTTTTTATGCTGTCATGTCAGGTGACAGGTGAATAAACTTCGACAATCAGCCAGTAAATTGATAGAGTTTGAAGAGTTTGATGCGGAAATGGACAGCTCTAGCTGTGGTAGTTGGGATGGTGGCGCTGGGAAAGACAGATTGCATGAGCAATGAGATTTGTTACCCAGCACATTTGTTTTTTCCGATGTATGTATGGTTGGCAGAAGGGAACATGACAGAAAAATCATTTTGAAGCTCATCAAAAGTATAAACAGTACACACCTGTCAATTAATCTAAGAACTGTAATAAGTATTATAATTGTTAAATGAAAACTCCCGATCGAATCAAAAGAACATTAATTGCCTGTGGAGGTGGCAGGTATGCTCTGCGTACTCTCATCTGGAGAGTGCGATCATTACCTTATTACTAGGAGGGGTGGCATCCTAGTTAGGTCTACTAGCTTTGACCTGGTTCACTAAACTAGTCTGCCAGTAAGACTTGCTACTGAACCTGGTTCATTTGCTTGTCTGCCAGCACTAGTTGAGAACTGAACCTGGTTCAGTACTTCTGGCGAAAATAACCGAATGTTAGTAGGAATCAATAGCTTTTTCTGGAAATTGTAAAAATCTGACTGACGTCACTTTTAGGCCAAATGACGTCAGTGTTGCCATCTGCCAGCAATAATACCGAAAACGTACACACTGAACCAGGTCCAGATTTTTTGTTCCTTTGCTAGGGAAAGCTAGTCGCCAGCTGCCAGGAGATTTTCGTCCAACTGATCTAGGTCCAGTACTTCTGGCGAGGGTCATGCCACCCCTCCCTATTACTCTCCTCGAGAGAAAAAGTTGCTACTCTCATTGCCTCCGGGATGCTGAGAGTTACATGCTCAGATTTGGCCTTGGCGGCCTGTTTCACAAGAGCCTTAAGCTCGTCCTAACTCCTAGTCATGTTTGGAGCAAGGCAACACTATGTTGTTGCGATTATTTCCTGTCACAGAGAAGTAATTCACTGTGTAACATGTGCACGATGCGTCAAGACCGCATATTTTTTCTATATGATCTATGTTCGAGCGCAATTTTGAATGGCAAGCAGTGGTCACAGCCCTATTGACCCATATACCAATCGAAAGCTCGCAAAAAGAGGAATTTGTTGTATTTCCTCCAAATTGCACTTCGAGCGCTGTGAGAAAAGTTATAGTCAATCTACAAAAATTAACAAGAATCGATATTTTTTTGTTACAAAATGGGGTGCGTCAGTACTACTGTTAAACTAGTACCGTACGCTATGCGGTGCTGGTTTTTTTTGGTATGTTTCATATTCAATTAGATATATTTATGTTGCCGTCATTTTTATTGGTATCTCTTTCTTACCTCACCTTTTCATCAATGCAATTTATATGAAGCCGTGCAAAGTATACCAACTTGAACGGAGCCGTGATTATGTTGGACTGCGCATAATTCATTTGCAGCTCAAGCCAAGAATTGAACGCAGATCCCCCTAACCATGGCATTTCCAACTTCTCGATTTCAGCGGCGTTGCATGCTGCCCCAACAGCAGTTTGTTCAACACAAATCGACCGTTCTCACGGCCACACTTGGTAAGTCCTCGCGATGGAAATTTGCAGTTAAAAAGACCAACTCGGGCTGTGTCAAAGGGATTTTTGTCGCGGAACTCGCGATTATTTATTTTTATCACTGCCACCCTAATATATTCTAATATTTGATCCTCCCCACACCAAACTATATGAAGACACCAAAGACCACTGAATAATTTCGGCACACCGCGGAATGACTTTTTAGAAGGGAAGTAGGTGAGATATTTGTTATTTACGCTTATTTTCCTGTTTCAACTGACAGTAACTCAGCTGATGAAGTCTCACATTTGATCCTGTTCCCCTACCTCAATGACAGCAGCAAATATTTCTGATAAGTGTGCAATAGAGTTGCTTCCAAAATGGACCAAAAGGTGAGATCTTCCCATTTTTACAACCATTTCATTTTTGTACACTACACAACTCACACTGCAAACTGCCTCCCCCCTCTAACCCGTTTCTCTTCTTTTCTTCTTATCACTCTTTTCTCCATTGCACACTCAAAGAAGTGGAAAAATGAAGCGCCTTTGGATGCCAAGCAACTGCACACTAACTTGTTCAAACAGAGGAATGAGATATTGGGCAAAGAGCCATTGTTTCATATTAAGACATCCTACTACTGGAAAAATCTTCCAACATCTACACATGCAATACTGCTTTGTTAAGCTGTTTTGGGTGCTGCTACTACATAAATAATCATACTTCATGATATAATGTCTGTTAGATGTCAAAATTTTGACATCGCGTCTAAACAGATTTGGGATCTGTTTTCATCTTACATCAAACCTTGTGTTAGCTTAGCACATGTCATACGATGTGGTTCTTTGGGTACCCATATTTATCAGACATTCTGTTCTTAGTACATTTTGTTCACGGAAGAGATTGAATGGGGTTTGAATGATTAATTGCCATACATTTATTTGCATTGTATGGAGTTTTTAGTCTGTCTGAATCATTACTTGAGTGTTGTAGTTCTCTAGTTTTTGGCACAATCACTGTGAACAAATATAAGTGGTACACAAATAATACAATGAACTCATGTTGTTCAAAAAATCATAGATTTTTTGCAAACAATTAGGAGGCTTGTGGGCATTCTTTCACTTGGGTACATACAATAACCTATATGCCAAATTTATGTACGATTCTTCTATATTAGCTTTAATAGCAAAAAATGAAAATAATAAGTTTGTTATTATTCTCTTTTATATTCCAGTAGGAAAACTTGAATGACAATGCCTTTTCATGTTTGCCACACAAATCATGTTCGTCTTGGATAAAGATCCTGTTTTTGAAACCATGTTAACCAGTCATACAACTATCAATCAGTCAATATTTCTAAATAAGACTGTCAAGCATTTGTCGGTAATTGTAAATACTAACGATCAGATAAAACGAATGTACAGTACACTCTATCACTATGTTGTCATGAAACATTTGCATGTAGTTAGTAAAATTTGGGCATTGTCCTGTCTCTATATTAATATGAGGTTTTTACTGAATTATGCAACAAAATGACATTATAAGTGGGGATCCTACTACAAAGTATTTACAATGCCAAGATATGGTGATCTCTTTATATACCTGCAAGATGGCAGTTTTGTGGTCAACTTCAATATAAGGTTAAAGGTATTAACATTAATGTGCTGACATTTGGCAGTCACTAGTGAAGTCATTAGTCCATAGCATTTATTGAAAGTGAATCGCAAAAATTGGGTTTTGGTAAAAAATTGATTGTGGTTTCCCATGTCAACACCTTTCCAAAATTTCATGACAATGGAGTAAAGGACTGTGCGAATTTCTGTACGCCTCTTACCTCTAGACAATGCTGCCTATAACTCTGGTTTCTTCAACCCAAAACCACATATCCTAGAGCAAATGCCTACACACTACTCATATCATTCTCTCAGCTGTGACCTGATTTCATTTCATTGTTTTACTTCGAATTTGTAGAGTCGAAATTCACAAAAAGAAAGGTAAAATATCTTAAATATTTGTTATAATGTGTGAAGATAGACCTTTCTTTACAATCATTTCATTTTAGTGTATAGGTATCTTATCATATATTGTATTATAGGTAAATCAATCATAAATCGTTTTAGACATTGTCGGTCGTACAATAATATAAGCAATGACAAATAAATAACGGAAAAACACTTATTTTGAACGGAAATAGGATACCTCTTGAAATAAAATTAGACGCCAATCTGAAAGTCAAGAAACTCATGACTGTACATTATACAGTACCGTATGCGCTCCGAATATTGGACCCCAAACATCGATCTCACGCCACGCCCATTATTTTCGTGGCAAGATGGGATTTCCCATCGTCCCCACAACCCCCCCTAGGAATATTTTGTGGACTTTTGAGCTGCTTGTTGGCACGTCTTCTCGCCCTAACTCTTGGCAAAAGATAGTCCTTCAATACGGCAAAAAGGTAGGTTGGTTGTTGTGTTTTGCAATGTTTGTTTTGGCGAAACTATTTAATTGTAAATTCATGCCCCTGTCATGCCATCTTCTGCCACTACCCCTCCATGACGTTCAAAACCCCATCTCCCACGCCCCACGCTGCACTCTTACCGCGTCTTTAATCTAACAACGAGGAAAAGAAGCAGGACAATTGACCATGTGAGTGCTGAGATTTGCGTGTTTTTAATTGGTGAATTATTTAATTTGAATTTGTTGACCTGTTTCACCATCGTCTGCAACTGCCCACCTCTCTGATGTACAAACCCCATGTCTCACATCGTGCCCTTCCGTGGCTTCAATTCAGGGACATGTCCAGGACACGTCCTGGAGATCTCGTGATTTTGTGTTTTGAAATGAGGACACAGGACATGAAACTTTTGACACAGAGGACATGACAGGACATGAGAGGACATGGGATGTTTACTTCATTTAGGGATCGTTTCTGATACATTCAGGTGAACTATTCCAAGAGTGGCAGCTGTTGCATGCATATTACATTCATTTCAGTGCAATCCATCAGGCTTGCAGTACAATACTACTTAAAATACCTGGGCATGTGCCTAGGTGCAGTTGTGTAATTTTTGTGAGTCAAAACTTTGGAGGACACCGGGCTGACATGGGACTCAACATGGACGTATATCCTCGTGTCCACAAAAACCCGCGTCCTTGAGAATTTAGGACGTAGGACACGTCCAAGGACACGCCCAGGACATGTCCAGGACATGTGAAACTAAGCTTCAATCTAAAGCCTGGAAAAGAAGGAGGACCATTGACTACACCCAATGTTGAGTTTTTCGATTGTTTTATTTGCCAAACTGTTTAATTTGAAATTATTATCTGCCCTTATCATGTCATCACTCCCCCTACCACAACCATGAATTACAACCCCCACTCTCACAGAACTTCCCTCCCATTGCGTCAGCCGTTGAAAGAATATGCAATGAGGTTTGAATGGGTACTTGTGTGATTCTTTTAAATGCTAGATTGTCACTCATTGACAAATTTGTGAGTGATGATGCGCGTAAGTTGTTCCTGGAGGAGTTTGAAACTATTTGGTCATTGTCGGCAGCTCCTAGGGTGAAGCTCCGGGTTTTTTGATGCATCGTGTCTATCCTGGTCCGTGGATGTTGGCAAGAAAGCCCAAGGTGGGGGCCCCCAGAACTATTGCAATCAAGCAGGGTGAGAATTCAGCGGGGAAGAATGTAGGGATGCTTTTGGAAAGGTGGAAATTTCAGAACTGGAAAAGGGGACTGAAAGGCTAGCTGAGGACATGGCCAATTGGTTCAAATGAGTTAAAAATAAATTCAAAAGTGGCAAACCGCGTGTTATTTCTATTATCATTTGTGTTATTTGTTCTCCCAATGGATGATCCCTTAACTCTACAATTTGGCTGCAGCTCTTGCAGAGTAATGGCCCAATTCCCAGCTCTTGATCCTGTACAAGCTCCACCGCCATCATCTCCAGTCTCTCTCTCACACATCTATCTACCTAGGAGCACCAAACGCCTCCGGCATCCGTAACTAATATACATACACGGCACACCGGGAATCTTCCGGATCATACCCCTCAACTCCTTATTGCACGTAACATTGTCGTCAGTGACGACTCTGAAGGTAGTACCATGGTCGTAACTTACGACTTTTGTGTTAGTAACTTGGTCGTGGTCGTAACTTGTCGTAACATGTTCGTGAACACACAGTAAACAACATGGATGGCCACAACAGATCGAGCTCACGCCACGCCCATTATTTTCGTGGCAAGATGGGATTTCCCATCGTCCCCACAACCCCCCTAGTACCTCCGCGATTTTGTGGACTTTTGAGCTGCTTGTTGGCACGTCTTCTTGCCCTAACTCTTGGCAAAAGATAGTCCTTCAATACGGCAAAAAGGTAGGTTGGTTGTTGTGTTTTGCAATGTTTGTTTCGGCGAAACTATTCAATTGTAAATTCATGCCCCTGTCGTGCCATCTTCTGCCACTACCCCTCCATGACGTTCAAAACCCCATCCCCCACGCCCCACGCTGCACTCTTACCGCGTCTTTAATCTAACAACGAGGAAAAGAAGCAGGACAATTGACCATGTGAGTGCTGAGATTTGTGTGTTTTTAATTGGTGAATTATTTAATTTGAATTTGTTGACCTGTTTCACCATCGTCTGCAGCGGCCCTCCTCTATGATGTACGAACCCCACGTCTCACATCGTGCGCTCCGGCGGCTTCAATTCAGAACCACCAAAAAGAAGCACGACAATCTGACTGTGCTACTGGTGAGTTTTGCCATTTTTTTAATCTGGTAAATTATTTTATTTGAAACATTGCGCTGACTTGCCTACTCCTGCAACGGCCCTCCTCTATGAAATACAAACACCACGTCACACGTCGTTCCCTCCTGTGACTTCGACCTAACACAGAAATAAAGTAGCGGGACACTTGACTGTGCACATGGTGAGTTTTATGAATTTTTATTCTTCTTCCATTATTTCATTTGATATGACCGAGCTGACATGCCATCTTCTCCCACCCTCCTCATATATGAATCACAAACCCCAGGCCGCGCCCTCCCGTGGATTCAATTTAAAGCCAAAAAAATTTAGATGGGCAAATGACCACATCAATGGTGAGTTTTGTGACTTTTTTTCGTCAGCTATGTTATTCCAAATTAACAACCCTGACCTGCTATCTTCTACCATTGCTCTCCTCGATGAATTAAATGCCCACGCTGCCCTCCCATGTCTTCAATCTAAAGCCTGGAAAAGAAGGAGGACCATTGACTACACCCAATGTTGAGTTTTTCGATTGTTTTATTTGCCAAACTGTTTAATTTGAAATTATTATCTGCCCTTATCATGTCATCACTCCCCCTACCACAACCATGAATTACAACCCCCACTCTCACAGAACTTCCCTCCCATTGTGTCAGCCGTTGAAAGAATATGCAATGAGGTTTGAATGGGTACTTGTGTGATTCTTTTAAATGCTAGATTGTCACTCATTGACAAATTTGTGAGTGATGATGCACGTAAGTTGTTCCTGGAGGAGTTTGAAACTATTTGGTCATTGTCGGCAGCTCCTAGGACGAAGCTCCGGGTTGTTTGATGCATCGTGTCTATCCTGGTCCCTGGATGTTGGCAAGAAAGCCCAAGGTGGGGGCCCCCAGAACTATTGCAATCAAGCAGGGTGAGAATTCAGTGGGGAAGAATGTAGGGATGCTTTTGGAAAGGTGGAAATTTCAGAACTGGAAAAGGGGACTGAAAGGCTAGTGGAGGACATGGCCAATTGGTTCAAATGAGTTAAAAATTCAAAAGTGGCAAACCACGTGTTATTTCTTTTATCATTTGTGTTATTTGTTCTCCCAATGGATGATCCCTTAACTCTACAACTTGGCTGCAGCTCTTGCAGAGTAATGGTCCAATTCCCAGCTCTTGATCCTGTACAAGCTCCACCGCCATCATCTCCAGTCTCTCTCTCACACATCTATCTACCTAGGAGCACCAAACGCCTCCGGCATCTGTTCCACTGTATAACGATGCCTACTAATATACATACACGGCACACCGGGAATCTTCCGGATCCTACCCCTCAACTCCTTATTGCACGTGGCCACAATAAAACATCTCCACTGCATCACCATCTTCACCAAACAATCATTGGCATAACACCCCTTACAATTGCAGAGAATACGTTCAAAGCGCGGATCTTGGGCCATACCCAAGACCACTTTGTATTTCAATCTGAGTTTTTTGAGTTCTCCCATGATGCAGTCTATGATGCAGGGGATGCATTTGGCGAGGACACAGTCCATCATGGATCGTACGATTTCCATTTTGTTCCGAATGGAAAAGTTGATGAAGTTCGTGTCGATGAGGATGTGGTAGGGCAGTTCAAGTTAATTATTGTATTGGAAGAAGAGGGCGGAGATGGCTTGGTCGACGTGTCGTGGTTTGATGTCGGCGGCTTTTTTGGCGGCCTTTCGTTTTTATATTTGTTGTTTGGGTTTGACGTGTGTGTCTTAGGGGCTGATTATCTTTTTGGCCACAGCGAATTTGCGGGTCTTTTTGGATTTCCCCATAATGTTCCAGTTTCAACGAGACTGATATTGTAGATTGAGAATGAATGGAGCGATTGGCCCGATTATTCCCTGCATGGCACAGAACCCTTCTGTTGGACCGCTGATTGCTAAGAAATAATTGAGGATGTGGTACTGGGTCAGCTGTCTGATAGCTGGGAAATCGGTTCGGCGGAAGGAGACAGCAATAGCATGGAAGCAATTCCGAAATCGTCGATGGTAAACAATTATTTACACCGTGATGCCAACGGGGCGGAAATTGGTGGTCCGTGGTGATAGGTGTCGTTTGCTTGACGTATGCTTGAGATGCTGCGAGAGCAGGCTAGAGTAGGACCAGCTAGCGACGATCTGCTTGCAAAGAGCTGCAAAGGCTGCAAACCTTGAGTACGAGTTTAAGTGTAGTCTTGATGCACCCCATTTTGTAACAAAAAAATAACAATTCTTGCTGATTATCTTTGACAAACCATAACTTTTTCCACGTCGCCCGCACGCCATTTTTGTGAGAAATACTTTAATTCCTCACCTTCTGCAGATTATTTTGATATACAGTCGCAACACTGCTATATGTGCACTTCAGTATATTATGTGCACTACAGGTATATGTGCAAGATTTGAGAGCCAAAGAATTCTGGCGGGAAATCTAATTTTGGCGCCAAAACTTGATGGCCCACAGATCGAGTGAAAGAACACATACAAAACACTTTCTGTTCTCTACGATATCATACCATACTTATTGCATCATGATATATTATGTAAATCCCAACATTGCTCGACTAACTACCCATACTGTAGACCACACAGATCATGCAAATGAATGGCAGACTTTCATTTCATAGCAAATCGGTTGCGTGAACACATTCGCATGATGCAAAACAATGTTGCATCATGCCAGCACATCATTTGCATCGCATGAACAAATTTGTGTAAGCAAACACATTTTCAGAACACCAACACATTATCATCCTACAAACCAATTTTCCATGGAACTTGGCGGCTGCGCTGCTCAACAACTCTGTGGCGTACCTGGCATCCCAATTCCCATCAAGCTCCTAAAAGACAAGACCGACCCATCACCCAGCACTCCAGATGAGCCCAAACACATCTGTGAACACTGTTGTCAATAACAGCATTTGTCAATAAATAATCTAATGTGAATTTAATGGAAATTTAGAAGCATTTAAATGTTTTTACTGTTTTATTTCTACACTCTTGTGTAACGGCATGTACCCATACTTTGCAGTTGGATGCCCAAGTCACTTTTACTAGGTGCAAAGCATGTGGAGAAGGCTATATGTGCACTACAACTATATGTGCATCAAAAAGCCAACACACACCATGCACATATTCCCCTGTTGCCACTGTATGACATCATGGGTCTGTGACATCATCTTCCCCTTCAAAATTCTGACCGAAGTTGTATGGTCGTGCAAAAAACACCTCTGGCACACCAAGCCCTCATGTTACATCGACTGTAACTTCGTCCGGAGCTGTTAAAACCTGTGTCAACACTATATGGGCTCACTCCTAACATGTTGATGGATAGGTGGTGCTGCAGGCCATGGCCAAAAAGCCTGCATCGGCAGTATTACAGCCATTGCAATGAGCCTGCAGTGGAGTTATGTGCAAAAAGCAAAAAGCTAAAAAGACCTTGTTATAACAGAAGAGGTTTCCTTTTAGGAACAGAACAAGCAGGAATACTCCATATAGAAGAATTAATGATTAATTAAATACTTTGTGTAGAATTTGTTGTTATCGTAATATTTACTCAAGCTGGTGCACTACAAACAACAATAAGTTAGCCACTGCAATAGTATGACTCTCTCCTCCTGCACCTCTGCCTTGTCTCCTCTGACCAGCCATGAATCCCGCAATCATTCCTTTTGTCGTTTAATTTTGAAAACCCACTCCTGCTGCCATCCTTCAGCTCAGCGCTAGCCCAGCTCACTCATTGGCAGCGATAAATGCATGTTGTTCCCCTCCCCCCAGCCCTCTCTGTCAGCCTGTCAGACTCTCAAACTTCCTGCCGTCCTTGATCAACAGCTTCTTGCTCTGTAAATAAAGGAATGAAACCTAACACAACAATGTAAGACACTGCTTTAGCAAGGCATCATTAAAATGTGTGGTGGGAATTATCATGCAAAGTAAGAGGAGGCAGACAACGCACCGAATAATATGGATATGGTGTCTATTTTACGACCGCTCCCCAAGTTTGTGAGACACAGGACAACTTGGAGGGTCCAGAAGGAGGAGAGTACTGCAATATGCCCGATGCGTCAATGTAGATGAATTAACTTAGCGATTCGTGTCATTAAAATAACTTACTAGCAGCAAATCGGTGGAATTTCCATCACACCATGCCATGACAAAAAATGTAACAAAATAAGCATGGTGGTGGCGGGGTTCGTTCTTGCAAAATACGATGAATCAGGGTGATCGCGCTGGGGGTATTGTTGTCCTGGTTGTGGACTTGAAACGCACAGCGTAGGAAGTTCTGTATCTGCGATGGTTTTTGTGCGGTGACTTGATTTCGGACGGTGTGGCAGAGACCGTCATGGTGGGTGAGTGTTGACGCAGTCATGTGATGTTTTTTGCATGGTGCGCGCATGTAAAAAAATGTCATGCGTCAAGACTACACTTAAACTCTTAGAGGTACTAGTTTAATTGTAGTACTGATGCACCCCCTTTTGTAACAAAAAAATAACAATTCTCGTCAATTTTTGTAGATCGGCTATAACTTTTTCCACAGCCCTCGTAGGAAGATTTGCGTAAAATAGTACAGATTCTTCTTTTCACGAGCTTTCGATTGGTATATGGGTCGGGGGGTCTGGGACTGATACTTCTCCTTCAAAATCACGGTTGATTGTCATTCTTGACGTAAAAAATCACCACCATCATTTCATGTTGTCATGTTACACTGGAAATAACTCCTCCATTAACCAAAATAATCGCGACAACATAGTTTCACCTCACTCCAGACATAATTGGGAGTGAGGAGGAGCTTGAACAGGGCCGCCAAGGCCAAAGCCGAAGTTCAACATACCACTATCATGTGGTGTATGCTGCGACAGATTGCAACTGCTGCCATAAGCAGATCCTCTTTTAATTCTACTTTAACCAGTGAAAATTAGGTTCAAAGCTATAATTTCAATAGACTCTTATATTAAATTCATTATTTTAATTGCTGCTCTTCTACTGATTCAGATTCTGAAAGATAAAGACTCGTTGTGTATTCTGAAGCATTTTTGTCCCGTCTGCCAACCACCACCTCCACTCTCCTTTCCTTGACAAACGACAGATATCATGCCTAATTCCCTTCTAACTCCCATCTTAGTGCAACCACAAAACATTTCCAGCAACAAGAACCTCCAATGCCATCCAACCCATTCAAAGTCTACGGTATTGCAGTTGATTGTTGAGTCTTGGGGAGGGTGAAATATCACCATGAAAGCAATAGGCAGGAAACCTAGCCAACCTAGGTGACCACAACAGAAAGAGCAATGACAAAACAAGGTCAATGATTTATGGGGAAAATAGCAGAGGATTGCATTTAAAAATAAACTTACCTGCCCTGAAATCCCATCTTTCCCCCTCCCGGCCATGATGGTCGCCATGTAACAAAATTCGGCCTGAAGAAATGGTGTGATTCCTCGTAAAATACAGGGAATCTGACCGAACCAAGCGGCAGGATGGTCGTGGGTGATGTTGCGGTGAAGGCAATCGTGGCGGACCTGGTGTTGTGACGGTATTCGCCGAGATCGAGGTGATGGGGTGGCGGTGGCGGAAATTCTCATGGTGTAGGAGAGTAGTGTTGCGATTTTATTTTTTTGCCTTCTGTAGAATCTGGTACATTATGTACGAACGCCAGATGTAACGCGTCGCTACTACAATTAAACTGGTAGTAACTTGTCGTAACTTGTCGTAACTTACTACTCAGGAGGTAGTAACGTGGTCGTCACTGATGACTTTGGCTATCGTAACATGGTCGTCACGGACGACTTTTGGTGTCGTAACATGGTCGTACCGGACGACTTTTGTTGTCGTAACATGGTCGTACCGGATGACTTTTGCTGTAGTAACATGGTCGTCCGTGATGACTTTTGAGGAAGTAACATGGTCGTAACTTACGACATTTTGACGACTCAGTGGACGTGTTTCGGTCGCAAGTCGTCACTTTCGTTCTCCAAGTCGTCACAACGTCGTAAGATTCAGTCGCGCAAGTCGCTAAAGTCGTCACTTCGCCGAATTTTTATCGCCAAAATATCTTATTTTTTTCGAGTTGCCTGTCTTGCTGTGTTGTTGTCATCACAGACAAGTGGGATCTCATTTTATACAGCAATCAAAGGCATATAAGTCGAATCTCAACATCTCAGGTGAGGGACAATTTCTGTCCAATTTCCATGTGTTAGAAGCAATTTTTATTTCGTCACTCACATCCAAAGGCCTATGATAGTTTCAGAGCTATTCAATCAGCAAACAAAAGACTGTTAAGGAAGTATTCCCATGTTGGTGGTCAAATTGATAGAAGGAAATCCGAACCAGCCAAAGAAAATCATTTGCCAACAGAAAGGCAAAAGAGGAAAATTGGCTCAGTCGGTTATTCATTTCTCAAACAGTTTGATGCTGGTTGGTTTTGAGGAGAGGTAACAGAGATCCATAATGCTGATAACTGTAAGTTAGCCGGAATATCAGATATGCTTCGACATTTGATGCATGCTAAAATATTTTTATTACTTTGTCTCAAACTCGCTTAGTAAGGTTGGTTGTCTATGAGGATGGTGACAAAGAACATCTCTCGCTACACCAACTTCAAAAATTGGCAAAGAAGGAAGTATTTCGTAGCACTGACAATGACATTGATGACGATAAATCACTCCTCCTATCTCCCTTAGCTGTTAAGCACAAGGTGTCAAGGAAACACACAAATGAAATCAACATTGCAACTGCCATATCCTGTGTACCTCCAGTTCAAGTTCAAAATCAACATAATTCATGTTTTGCACATGTATTGATTCAGAACATTGTTTCTTCTGTTCCATTGAGGACAGCTATCCTTGATTCATTGCCTATTTCAGATGGATTGGTTTGTCTCCCAAAGTGGTGAAATTTGATGTGAATGATCCTGATTCATCTTACCCATTTTGAATGGTAGCTCTGTCGCCATCGAACGAAGACGTGTCGTACGGAAATCACGAATAAGTCGTTCGGGTGTCAACTACTGCCGAATGAAATCTGATGAATTTCATGTTTGTCTCTTTTTCATCTCCTTCATGCGTATCTCTTGAGGCTATCCTTATTGGTCTGTGGCGTGGTGTAATGGTCAACATTTCCTCGTGCCTCCTCGTCGAGAAAAGGCGAGGAGGAGGTGAGGAGGGATCCAATCTGGATCCAATCATCTTTGGTCGCCAGGGGATACTTTGAGCACGTCCCGCCTCCAGAGTATGCCATCTTACAGAGTCCTCTTCCCCTTTTGATGTCACAACTATTCTGTCTGACCTATCGAACCCTTATCAAACCTGTTGTAGCCCTCGCATAACACTGTAGCAGACTGTAGCTAAGTGTAGCTGTACAAGAATATATAGATATCTCACTTCAAACATTAGAGGTAATCTTTACCACAAAACCCGTGTCTCGTTAGAAGCTTAGACAAGCTCGTTACAGCAAGGTCCCCGATTTCAGCCTTTTTCTCGTATCAATGGGTCATCCTCACCCACAAAGAACTTGACGAGTCATCAACTCCTACCACAGGTCAGCAAAATAAGAGAAATGTAGAAGTAGGAATACACTCCCACTACTTGCCAATAGATACCATTTATTTAGTGGGCGCCACGTTTGAAACTGTGGGCGAAGTGCTACTTCAAAAAATCAGTCGTGTGTTTAGACGGCTTCAAAATCTGAAGCCGTGTGTATTACCCGTAAAGGTAAATTACTCATGTAGGAGTTGAGGGAAAAGAGCTGCTAGACTACCTATATATGAATATAGGTTACTATGTACCCAGTAGAGAGATGCGCTAGGATTTTTTATCTTTTATATTTTCATTTCGAGGTTTTGTGGATTTTTACATGTTTTCAAAATTCGCTGCCAACGACAATTCAAATGCTACCGAAATTAGCTCATAAATTAGTTACAATCTGTTTACGTAATCACTTGACATTGCCGCTGTTTAGCGCAATCGTAACTAATTCTTTGAAGCAATCGAAAGATTAGAATAAGAGCAAAGCAATCATGGGTATCAAACAAGATGTGGAAGAAAGTCTAAAGGACTATTTTATCACTAAAATCGACGGTCAACCGAGTGAAGAAGCGATCAGCAAACTCAAATTGGAGTTATCTGAGGGCCTTGCAAGTATCCCGACCCTAAATGGTGGAGGACGACATGGGCACATCGGACTAATCATTCCAAATGCAGAGTACACGATTTTCTCGCACAACAATGCGCCGTACGATATCTTGGCTAACCCTGGACCTTACCCCACGACAGTCGATCCAGACGCCATCGCGAGAGAGGCAAATTGCGGAGCACAAAGCAGAGATACGTGAATACGAAATGCAACTTGGAGTAACGAGTTGGGCACGAAAGGCAATCGTGGGAGCAGTAGAGCGAAGAATGGATATCCGAAATAAGGAATCCACATGTCGGGTTTAACCATTTGATGCCAAGTGACCTCCTCACGCACCTTGAAGCAGTCGGAGGTGAACTTGATTTCATGGATGTTACTGAGCTCCAAGCAGAGCTCCTCAAACCCTGGGATCAAGTTGAAGCCCCTACCACACTATTCGAGCGACAAGATAAGATCGAGAAGCAGTTAGTAAAAGCTGGAATTCCCGCACAACATGAATTGAGACTCGCATAGCGTCATTGTGCTGGTTTCAACAATCAGGCGAATTCGATAGTGCACTGGAGCTCTGGGAAGCAAAACCCACAGCTAACAAAACATTATCAGCGCCGCGTATACATTCAAAAGGAATTTGCCAAGCGCACAAAACGTGACAAGCAAACGGCAAAATCGGCAGGGCGTGGAATCGCAAACGCTGTGAACGAGGAAGAGCTCAACGCACTAGCCATGGCAGAAATCGTCAATGCAGTACAGGCGCAAAACAACGCGCAAATGGAAAAGATGATGGAAATGTTCAAGGCATCTATGGAAGCCATGACAAAACAACAAGGCACGAACACACCTGCAGGGGGCAACACGAACACGATTACAAAATGTCCCCATTGCAACCTTCGCCATCCGAAGCCCGACAACTGTTGGGAGCTGGAAAAGAATGCATCGAAACGCCCGCAAAATTGGAAGCCGGCCGCTGAGCGCAAGAAGGCACGTGAACCTAAGAAGGACGAATGACGGGTTGGGGAGGAGAAGTCGTCAGAGCAGTGGGGGCGGGTACGGTTAAAATCGATAAGATAACAAAAGGTTTCCCTTACCTCGTCACCACTGGACTTTCCCCTCCGCCACCGAATATTGACACACAAGGCCAAGACAGAGTCCACGACACGATTGATTGTTGCGTCGCCGCGCTCTTACCATCTAAAACCACATTAAAATGGGCCCGACGTCTCGCACGCTGGCGTACGCGACGTAAGCTTCGAACAGCAGAAGAAGCATTATTAGATTCTGGTGCGACAAGTTCGTTTGTGCAATCAGAACATGACGTACAACTCACCGGAAAATCGGACAAAATGGTACGCGCAGCTGATGGAGGCCTCATGCCAGCAAGCTCAACAGGCCTGCTTGCCCTCACTACATTACGTCAAGGAGCACGTGAGGCCCTGGTGGTACCTGGACTGAAACCAAAAGCACTAATGAGTGTCAGTCCTCTCGCTAACAACGGCTACACAACAATCTTTCACCCACATGATGAGGGAGTCACAGTACACGACACAGGCAGCTTCAATCTCACCTTAAATTCGCCACCAGTGCTCCAAGGGTGTAGAAATGGTGCTGGATTGTGGACAGTACCACTGGTAGACGATGCAACAATTAGCCAAAGCCTAAATGTTGAAGAAACAGCCTTAAGTGTATATGACTTACCATCGACAAAAGAAGTCGTGAGGTTCTTGCATGCAGCCTTGGGCTTCCCCACGAAAGCGACGCTACTCGCCGCAGCTCGCAACGGTAACCTCGTCACTTTCCCGGGTCTCACCCCAGACAATGTTAACAGGCACTTCCCCGAGTCAGACGAAACCCAAAAGGGTCACATGCGACAGACACGACAAGGTGTGCGCTCGACTAAAGTTCCTGACGAGGATGCAATGTTAGAACATAAGCCAACACCAGGAGTCAAGCACAAGGACGTTTACTTACGTGTGTTCGACGCGACGAAGAAGCCGATGTACACCGATCAATCTGGCCCGTTCCCACGCAAATCAAGGAGAAACAACCAGTACGTCATGATAGCTGTTGAGTTAGACGGAAACTACATCGATGCAGAACCGTTGAAAACACGCAAGGCGAAGGATCTTACGAAGCTTACCAACGGATTTACAAAGCGGTGGAAGGCAACAGGAGTCATTTGCCCCAACTGGCACATACTTGACAACGAAGCGCCTGAAGAACTCAAGCAAGCAATTCGTGAGAACAGTTGCAGAGTTGAATTAACTCCAGCCGACATGCATCGAAGAAATCTCGCTGAAAAGGAATGCAGACATTTAAAGGGCATTTCAAGGCAGTACTCGCAGGAGTATCAGACGACTTCCCAATCAGAGAATGGGACGAGTTAATCCCACAAACCGTGCTGACTCTAAATTTGCTCAGACAATCGAATGTAGCACCAAACATATCAGCATATGCATATCATCACGGCACCTTTGATTACAACCGCATGCCCCTCGCCCCAATGGGTTGCGCAGTACAATTTCACATTAAACCAGACAAGCGCAAAACATGGGGCGAACATTCAATGGACGGGTGGTATCTCAAGACATCTCCAGAGCATTACAGGTGTCACATCGTATTTGTCAAGAAAACACAAGCAAAACGAGTCACCGACACAGTATTTTTTAAGCACAAATACATTACACAGCCCGAAGTCAAGCCAGCTGATGTCATCATCAAAGCGTATAATGATCTCAAGGCAGCACTACAAGGGATGAAAAATACGAGTGATTCAAAACAAATGCGAACGCTGGAAGCAATTCAAGACCAACTTAGTCCAGGCAACAAATTGCAAATAGAACAACAACTACAGCGCCGACTTCCAAGGGTGAACAATACAAAACAAGCCGTGCCTTTAGCTCAACCCGAGCCATCACTTCCAAGGGTGCAGTTCGAAGAGCCGAAGAACGCAGGAGGTCTATCCACCCGGATGATTGTCGCGTCGCCGCAGGAGCAAGTTGTTAAGTCGCCACTAAAACCCCAGCCAAAACCAATTTTAAAGCCACCAACCCACGCCGTCCAAGAGGATTCCATAGCCGCAAGACTCAAAGCACGCCGCCCAACAGCCCAGCGGAACCAACATCACAAAGGCCGATGACGAATCGATAGCAGAACGGTTATTGCGTCGCATAACGTCAACTGAACCAGACTCAGGCAGCTTTCCCCGTCCTCGACCCTGAGACAGGACAACTACTTGAATACCGACAGTTGTTACGTCACCCCAAGTTCAAAGAGGCCTGGAACATATCAGCAGCAAATGAGTTTGGCAGGTTAGCACAAGGCATTAAAGGGCGAGTAAAAGCAACAGACACGATAAAGTTCATACCCAAAAGTGATATACCACCTGACCGACTCAAGGATGTCACGTACATAAAGTTTGTCTGCCAAGTCCGAACAGAAAAAGACGAACCAAACCGTACCGCAGCGCAACATTTGGGGGCAACCTCATACATTACCCGATGATGTTGGCACCCCAACCGCAGACCTTTTGCTCATCAAAATATTCTTGAACAGTGTCATATCAACCCCTGGTGCGCGATTTGCAACAGCTGATTTATCCAACTTCTATCTGTGCACGCCGATGCCGCGACCTGAATTTGGGCGAGTAAAGCTCAGTGATATTCCTGAAGAGATAATTGAAGAATACAAACTACGTGAATTAGCGACAAAAGACGAATGGGTTTACTTCAGAGCAGATAAAACTCACTATGGTTTACCCCAGGCGGGCTCTTTAAGCCACGATCTGTTAGAAAAGCGACTCAACGCCGAAGGGTACGTCAAGACCCTAACGGTGCCTGGCTTATGGAAGCACAAAACCAGGAACATCCAATTTGTTCTCGTGGTGGACGATTTTGGAATCAAGTATGTCAAGAAGGAAGACCTCGACCATCTTGTCGGAGTACTAAAAGCGGTATTACGACGTCTCAGTCGATATCCATGGGAAGGAATTTGTAAAAATTGAGTTAGACTGGGATTACAAAAAGGGAGAGGTGCACTTATCAATGGAACCTTACCTTCGCAAGGCTCCGCCAATTCGACAATTTAGTACCAAAGAAAAGACAAGACTCCCCTTACCCACATACTGAACCAAAATACGGAGCAAAGGTCCAATTCGCCGAATACGACGACTCACCTGACGTCGGAAAAGAGGGACAAACACATATTCAGAGAGTGAATGGGAAATTTTTATGGTATGGACGAGCAGTCGACCCCACGACACTCGTGCCGTTAAGTGCACTCGCATCACAGCAGTCCAAGCCAACGCAAAACACGATGAACAAATCCCAACATTTTCTCGACTACATGGCAACACAAGAGCCAGCAGTCCTCACCTACAGAACAAGCGACATGATCCTCGCCGTCCATAGCGACGCAGGGTATTTAAATGAAGAAAACGCACGCAGCAGAGCGGGAGGGCACCACTTTTTATCCGAAGACGTGCCCCTCCCCCCAAATAACGGCGCTATCCACAACGTCGCAGAAATAATTAAAGCAGTCATGTCGTCCGCCGCAGAAGCCGAGACGGGTGCGCTATATATCAACGCACGAAAGGCAGTCGAGGAACGAAATATTTTACAGGAACTGGGCCACAAACAACCGCCCACGCCCATACAAACCGATAACTCCACGGCCGAGGGCATCGTCAACAATCGTGTCCAGCCAAAACGCACAAAAGCCATGGATATGCGATTTCACTGGCTGCGAGACCGTGCGAATCAAAAACAATTCCGCTTTTATTGGCGACCGGGGACGACGAACAGGGGTGATTACTTTACCAAACACCACCCAGCTTCGCATCACCGAAACATGAGACCAGAACTCCTCACACCACACAAAGTGCTGATGGCACTACGCAAACTGCAAAATATGGGTGGGGGCCGCGCAACTGGCACTACTGCAAGGGTGTGCTAGACTACCTATATATGAATATAGGTTACTATGTACCCAGTAGAGAGATGCGCTAGGATTTTTTATCTTTTATATTTTCATTTCGAGGTTTTGTGGATTTTTACATGTTTTCAAAATTCGCTGCCAACGACAATTCAAATGCTACCGAAATTAGCTCATAAATTAGTTACGATCTGTTTACGTAATCACTTGACATTGCCGCTGTCTAGCAAGAGCCTCTGTTATGGCAACTAAATTTAAAAGGGCTTATTAATGAAGAATAGGGTACAATAGTTGAACTCTGTATTTGTAGGTAGTTCGACCTCCACAAAGCAACTGGTACCTACCTCACGTACCATAGTATGAGGATGTGCAAGGGTGAGTGAAAGGGGAGTTGATTGGCAGACGAAGGAATAAAAATTAAAACGTTTATAGGTAGGTTATGGTAGCAATAAGATATGCCGTAGTTGCATTGATTATTGTCTAATAAATAATAATCCCAACATGTTCCTAAAAAGTTACTTATTCCGTTCAACGGCTAACTTTGGATAAGTAAGCCATTTTCCAAGAGTAAGCCGCTTTTTTAAAACGGCTTACTCTTGAGAAAACGGCTTACTTTTGAAAATAAGCCATTTTCTGAAGAGTAAGCCATTTCAAGCCAAAACGGCTTACTCTTCAGAAAATGGCACACTTTCAAGCTTTCTTGTAGTATAGATTCCCATGTGAATAGGCGTAATCTTAACATAAAGACTTACTCTCAAGACTAAGCCATTTTTCTAAAGAGAGCCGATTTGGATCTAAACGGCTTACTCTTGGGAAATGGCTTACTTTGAAGATTAAGCCATTTTCCCAAAGTAAGCCGTTCGGCTTAAACACGAATAAGTTTCCCTCTGGGAACCGGTACTTTCTGGGACTCCCTCCATTCCCGCATGACACGAAAAGAACCTCAACTACTTTTATAACCAGCTCTAGAGGTACGTCTATGTAGGTAGGTACGAGACATTCTTATATGCCTGAGATGATACCATTTGGCACAGCGTACAAGAATTCCAAAAATGCGGCTGTTACTACCTCTCATCGCACAACCCCGCTCAGTGTTGTTCTACGTGATTAAATTATGAAATCAAAGCCAAAATGCTTTAGATGGCATATGAGGTTGATAAAAAAGCTTATTTCCCTTAACTCCGTAGTACATACAATAAGTCTGGAATGTTCTTCAGGTCGAGGGTGAGAAAGAATGAGGAAGCCGTCTGATCAGAGGGCTTCAAAATGGAGTTGAGGGAAAAGAGCCTCTGTTATGGCAACTAAATTTAAAAGGGCTTATTATGAAGAATATGGTACAATAGTTGAACTCTGTACTTGTAGGTAGTTCGACCTCCACAAAGCAACTGGTACCTACCTCACGTACCATAGTATGAGGATATGCAAGGGTGAGTGAAAGGGGAGTTGATTGGCAGACGAAGGAATAAAAACTAAAACGTTTATAGGTTATCGTAGCAATAAGATATGCTGTAGTTGCATTGATTATTGTCTAATAAATAATTATTATCCCAATATGATCCTAAAAACAAGTTACTTATTCCGTTCAACGGCTAACTTTGGATAAGTAAGCCATTTTCCAAGAGTAAGCCGTTTTAAGCGAAAACGGCTTACTCTTGAGAAAACGGCTTACTTTTGAAAATAAGCCATTTTCTGAAGAGTAAGCCATTTCAAGCCAAAACGGCTTACTCTTCAGAAAATGGCACACTTTCACGCTTTCTCGTACAAACATTATTGATTCCCATGTAATTAGGCTTAATCTTTACAGAAAGACTTACTCTCAAGACTAAGCCATTTTTCTAAAGAGAGCCGATTTGGATCTAAACGGCTTACTCTTGGGAAATGGCTTACTTTGAAGATTAAGCCATTTTCCCAAAGAGCATGAAGATCACACGACTGAATATATAATTTTTTAGTAGGCATGTCATTAGCCGATTATAACCTTCTAAAGACTCCGACTCAAACATATCATACTTTCTGAGAAATCAATGAAGTATTTCAAGAAACTTCTCATTTTGGGTTCCTGGGAACTGACTCCTACCTACTTCTTTGTTTGTTTATGGACTTTGTTGTGGTTTCAGGGACCTTGCAGGCTCGTTACATACATCTCGACACGATGAGTTCATGATAATTATTATGAAAGGTGCACCCTGCGTTGCACCCATTCCACATCTCCACTCATAGGTACCGGTACCGTTTCCTTCTGCATCGACGACTTCAACAGGCTCCATCTTTACCTTAACTTCGTAGTCGTATAGTTGAACTTCCCCGCATTCGATGACAGTCGTAGCCAAGTTGTAACCCATACTGATCCTGCCATGTTGGTGATGAGCCCGAACCTTCTCGATGCGTGGATTAGATTCGGGTACTTCCATGATGCAAGCTGAAGGGCCAAACGAGGCATAGAGATCATTGGTCTCAACCATGGTCTGCAAAAGAGGTTCGAACCTTAGCCAAGCTGCATCGCTAGCCTCAAGAAAGTAGGCGAATCTACTTGCTCTGGGGAATGGATCGAAGGATAATTGTTCGCGTTCTTTTGGGTCGTTTGGAAGTCTCAGCTCGCGTATAGTCCGGGTGGACACGTTCATGTCTGGTAGTGGTCGATCGTACCATTCCAACGTACTGAGACGGCCATGTCTACAGAGTTTCTTTTCAGTCTCTTTCAATCTGTGGAGTAGTAGTTGCTTAACTCCTGCGGTACAGAGATTACTCTGTACGCTACACAGCATTTTCTTCGACTGGGACTCCCAGCATTGTAAGGGCTTGATGGAGACACGGAGGTTGGATTTGCGGAGGTCGATGTTCATCGAATCTAGAAGGAGACGTATGTCGGATAAGCCAGAGTACAAGTTAACGGTGACGTACATGGAAGTTGGTCCTTTGTCTTCCTTTTCGTGATTTGCCGTCCGAATCGTGGAAAGAGTTTCGGTTTTTGCGAGTCTCTAATCTGGCTGCGAGCTCTTCCTCTGTGACGGGTTTCTGTTTAAGGACATACCCAGTCGAGGATTGGAACCATCCCTGTGCACTGGCATACGTAGTTGGCCAGTGGGGGCAATCCGAGGAGTCCAGATTTGGGAGTGGGGTGTTGTCTGATTTCAGACCACGAGATACAAAGACTGCTGATGAATCGAGGAGCTTGATGTACGACAATAATCCCTTGAGTTCACCGAGCATTGTATCCAGGTGCTCCTTACCCGGCTGAAGCTGCATTTCAACGGATAGCAGTGTTTGCCCACTAGAAGGGTCCAACATCGTGGAAGGGTTGGAAAGGGTAGAAAGGGAGCAGCTCGCAGCCGTAGAGTCAACTGTTGACGGGGTGGTGATTATATCCTTAAGATTCTTTTTGGGAGGACTTTTCTCATCTCCGGAACAGGCGGCTTCTCCGTCAGACTCATCCTCTCTCCAATTAGGCTCATGAGCCGAAAGCCTAATCTCTATGGGCATTTCAGGTGCCTCTGGGAAGTTTGCTAGTGTCGAAGGGTTCGGAGAGGTGTCATCTTGCTTAGAGGCGTCGTCGGGTTCGGGGTTTGACTCCAGAGACTTCTGAGAGCTAGCCGAAGCATCGGCTTTGTTTGATCCGGCACTGTTGTCATCAGGCCGGTCTCCTGGCTGGCTGCTCATTTCGATGTCGTCCTCGGTATTGACCTGCCCAAGGTGTGGTTTGAAGGGTCCGGTGCTGTTTGGAGAAGGCTCGGATTCAGAGGGGGGTTTCGTATTAGTGTCGAATTCAACGGATAGTGGTGCAAAGTAGGGGTGGTATTGGGTTCAGTCCTCAGCAAGGAACGGTTTCTAATGAGGGTCTCTGAGCCCTGTTGACCCGGTGGGGCGGTGCTTTCATGTGCTGGGCGGAGGGATCTGGCAAGGTTGAAGGAATAAAAGACCGTCGAGCCTTTTGTTATGGAAATGAGTCGGTCATTCTCTTTGTTGCGTGAGATGCGGAAAGGGCCAAATTCCTCACGAGGTATTGCCATAGATCTTTTCGCGGCTTCAATTTACGAAGCAATCATAAGAGGGCCAGCGTGGCACAGTAAGTTGTAGGTTGTGTTACTTTCAAGATCAAAGAAGTAAGTGGGGTGACGAAGAAGGAAGTCCTTTTTGGGGAAGGTGTGGGCTCGTTTCCCTTTGGAGTTCGTGACAGCGATGTGGCCTAGCGGAGTGTCAGCGGGAGATACTGTGAAGGGTCCCCATTTGGGATGGGCTTGAGAGCGTTCCTGCTGCTTGCACTTGAGAACTTTTTGTCTTAGTGTCTCCTCAATCTTAACTCTATTCAATTGGAGGAGTAAGGCTGTGGTCTGCTTATCGTCCTCATCATAGTCATACGGTAGAACCTCACCGGGTGTTGGCGGTGGAATGTCAGCGAGTAGCTCCGCATAAGTCTTCGGATCGAGCCAATCAAACTTGGTTGGATTGGTGGAATGTTCGGGGTGAGTGGAGACCGACGATGCCTTCTTCTTCGGTGGCATGTCAAATTTGTCGGTCAGTCGAGACGGCTTGATCTCCATGTCTTCCTGATCATCCACTGAATTGGGAGCGATGCTATCAGCTGGTTGGTGAGGAGGTGAGATAGCTGGCGAGCCGAGGGCAACTCTTTTATTACCAGAAGTCCTGGGTGGTGTAACCCCCTCCATCGCGATGTCTAAAGACTCGTTGTGTTGTTGTTCCATATGCGGCATTGTTCCTTTGTAGGGATGGGCAGTTATGATCCGCTCGGAGATGCTAAGGGGCTGCGGTGTCGGTGAGGGGACGGCGGCGACGCCTCCGTGGTGGAACAAGCAAGGGAGACGATGAGTATGCTCCCGGATCAAGGCGTGCAAACGTAAGGCAAACTCAGAATCGCTGTGGAGTTTCGTACAGACGGTGGATTCGAGGACAGAGAGTGCGGTTTGAGAGAGGAGAGAGGGTAGTGTCGTTAGCGAAGTGGAAGGTCGACTGGAGAGTCCGGACGGATGAGTTCTCGCGGGGTGAAAATGGCCATGGTCGCGGTCTTGTGGCACCATAGACAAGCCTCCACGCTGGATATTAAGTCCAGCGTAGGGTCTACAGAGAGGCATTAGTAAGTGTTAATGTGTGATGTGTGACTTTTCCTTGCTCCGAAAAAGTCCAGGAGGTCAAACTAATTCCCAGCCCAGTTCTCCACCACAATGCGAAAGAAGAGCCACAAACCACCTCCGCCCCCCTCCGAAATAATCGCCTACACCGCCAGCAGTTCCCAGCCGCCTCACGACACTTCCGAACTGGATGTTGCACCGTCCTCGCTCGAGCTGCCGCCGTACCCAAACGCACATGTCGAACAAGGCCAACAGCAACAACATGAACATCATGAACATCAACAACGGCGATCCCGACGAAATCGAGACCGCGACGACTTTCGAACGAGCATCACGCCCAACCTCCTCACGACGGATTTGTTGGTCGATTCCGACGATGGATCGTTTTGGAATTTGGCGCCTCGTTGGATCGAAGATGTTTATCGAAGGACTGCTCGATCCGTGGCGGATTCGTCGACGTTGCTGTTTGGAGTGGAGGACGACAGGGAGGTGGTTTGTGCTCGGGATGAATGGATGGAGGAGATGGAAGATCTGCCTCCTGGTCATGGTGCTGCCGATGGTGCTGCGTTGGACGACAATGGTATACTCGATGAATTGAGTAGTTTCGGAGGGACCGAGACAGGAAGATTGAGTAAATTGACGGAACGTAGTGTGAAATCTGCCGTAGTTCGCGTAGTTGTTTTGTTGGCTCTTGTTGGTACGGGGATTGCCCTGATAGTTCGTTTGGCTACTACGACAAGCACATCGTCGCATTATGATCGTGTCCGATTCAAGTGGAGCAGTTTGATGGATCATGTTCGTGATTCTAGAGTCTTTCAAAAGAGGAGAAGTCGTAGATATCTTCCCATGAAGACGAGGCTGATGCTTATTTCGGGTGCTGAGGTGTTTGAGGACGATACAAGTCCTCAGCATAGAGCTCTGTGTGAGACTTTTCTTGAACTGTCACTTCTTCTCTTTCTCCTTGTATGTTATTATTTCTCATACCTTACGATTTTGACTGAAAGTGTTTTTGAGTGACGGTGATCCTTTGGCACTTGTGAGTAAGAGTCTAGCGTGAAATATTCTATCTTTCATGCATTTTCCTGCCACACCATGTAACCAAACCTTCTACAACAATCATCCTACAACAAATAGGACCCAAATGACGCAACAGCATCCACACAACTCATTCAAAGATATGCCCTGGCGGTGTTATACAATGCAACTTAGGTTTCTGCATGGAATCATTGGATCTACTGGCTCACGGGACAACACGAATGCGGTTGGCAATTCGTGGTGTGCTCTGATATTCAAGATCATGCAAATCTCACAGGTAAGAACAACGTCCCATCAATTTAAAAACTCTGGCGATTGGGAACAATCAACTTTCGGGAACAATACCATTCGATTTGTTTCATGATTTGATGTCGTAGGAACGACTGAACTTGGAAGGAAATCGACTGACCGGAAGTTTGCCCAATATTTTTGATAGTGTCACATTACAGGATGTTCGACTGGGTGATAATTTATTGACTAGTACCATCTTACCGTCCTTGATGGGCGGTGCAGGGACACGACCGTCACCCATAATAAAATGCGATTTGCATGGGAATCTGTTGACAGGCAAACTTCCCGTTGTCACAAATGCTCCAGAGCTCAAGTTTCTTTATTTAAATGTTAACGAACTATCTGGCACTATTCCAGGAGACATTTTCTGTCCAGGATCCAATTCAGCAGATATTCGATTGAATAATAATTTGTTAAGCGGAGAAATCCCCAACATCAGCTGTACTATGGTTGAATTGCAGCTGTTCAACTTGGCATCCAATGCTCTTCGGGGCTCCATCCTTCCTTTCCTTGGCAATCTAATGCCGAGGGTGCGTGAGATTCACTTGTTTGGAAATAAGTTGACGTCTACGATTCCGGAAAGTTTGTTCCAACCTCCAAATCTGACGGCGGTGCTCCTGGGAAATATCGGTTTGAAAGGAAGCCTCACTGCAACGATGTTTAGCAACACAAACCGCCGGGAACTCTTTTACGCAAATGCCAACATGTTGAGCGGGAATCTTGCTGGAATTTCAACCGCAAAGCATCTGGTGAAGTTAAGGCTTGAGAAAAACATGCTCACAGGAACTATCCCTCCAACGTACTTTCCAAAACTAGAGCTCTTCTATTCCTACAACGATACAACAACAGCCATATAGGGCCTCTGCCAGCGGAAAGTAATTGGGCCAACATGCGCAAACTTAAGTTATCCAACAATAGCTTGACTGGAGAGATAAGTCTGGGTGCATACAGTAATCTTGAGATTCTTTCTTTGAACGGCAATTACTTTACAAGTAGTATTCCTAGCGACATCTGAATTGCGTGAGTTGAAGTGAGTAATTGATAACGGCCAGTGAGCCCCGCAGTCCATTGAATGCTATGGCTATTTCAAGGAGGGTCATTTCTATCAAGAATTAGTGCTATGCTATCTGAAATTGTAGATAAACTAGAACTTTCAAATAGATTATAAATTTGCACTCATAGTGGGGGGTTACACAATTAGAACCTAGTCAAATTATGCTCTACTCTCACTTCAAGTTATGAAAATAGTCTATCGATTGATTTCAATGCTGCTGGATTGGTCAATTTTTGATGCTGCCGCGACTTACACAAGCCATGATCAACGAATAATCCATTGTATCTCCTTGTTGATTTGTCGCACAATGTTGCCTTGTGCTCCACATAGCCTCCCTTCACTGGAAGGACTAAGCATTGCAACGATCACTATGAGTCTCAGTTTCGTGACGAGTTATGTAAGTGTTTGTGCATCATGTCACCATCATCAAACCGCTCGTTGTCACCCTAGTTGGGGTATCACCGAGTGATGAGGTTGGGGGGCGGCGCTATCATGTGTTTTGAGCCAAGCACCGTTCTCTGACCACAAGCCACTTTGATCATCAGGCCATTGTTGTCTTGTGTTTTGTGTGGATATGAAGTAAGGTAAAGAATGAATATAATTTTGGCCGATACTTATGTTAGCAAAATTTTCGTTAAAAAATTAATTGAAGCGTTTATTACAAAATCAACCCAATTGCATTATAATGGCAGTACATGGTTTAAGTAGGCCTGGCATCTGAGATTGACACCTTGTAGGCAAACTCAGTACCACCTCACAACGAGAGGCATATGCCTGCCCCAACAAGTATCCAACTTTCCCCAAAGTTTGGCATGCAAATAGGGGGTGCACTGGTAGAATGACCACAATAAAATTTCCCGTAATTCCTGTGAAACTTTGGGATCTGATATTGATAGGTTTCATTGAGATGTGTACAAGTTTCAGCAGAAAATAAGGAAGTTTCTCTTTTACATGCAAACCCTGTTTCAAAACCAATATTGAAACCCTCATGGGACAGTAGGAATATACAGGGTAAAATCTGGGGTTTTCAAGTTTTGAATGGTAAATCAAGGGTTTTTGTGGGCATTGTTATTATGGGATATATCATGGTTTATTAGGGTTAAACAAGAAAATAGCATTATGATGAACCACCAGCTCCCTGATTTTTAATGGTATAGCACTGAAGAGAAAAGACAAGTACACACAGAATGGACATGTTATCAATTACAACTATTATGAATGATAATGAATCAGTGCTGTTTTGCTTATGTGTGCTTTGGGTTGCATTTGTTCATCTGTATGGCAGCTATAGAGCTTACAAAATAAAACCAGGAGAAAGGGTGAGTAGATTTGTGTAAAACCCACGCTTATTGTATTCAACATGTGTACTTTAGTCTTATTATTTAATAATCATGTCAACAAGTGAAAAAACAAATCCAGTCACTGAAATAATATTGCTATTAACATGATGGATGAAAAATATGAATACAAGGCTGCATTGGGTCATTTTTTGTCAGCATTCCTTTGATACTGTATGCTCTTCAGATGCAAAAGCATTGCTATCATCTTATTTGTTATGGTCTGGATATGCAGTGAGAGCATTGAGCATTGGCAGTCAAAAGGAAGTGCAATTCATCAAATGGTGTTTCATTTCATTGGCCCATTTGAATGGAGCATGTTTCTTGGTCCACAAGTTTTAGTACATGAGCACAGCTATGCTACATGTCACAATAGCGGTTAATGCAGTCAACAAACATGCAGAGTGCTGCAGTATTTGTGTTCTATTCTTGTAGGATGACATCAGTCTTTTTCTTTTGTGGTTGCTAACCTTATGGAGTTAGTGAGTAACCAAGCTGATTAGTTTCCTTGAGAGCACATTCACAATCACACTCACATGTCAGTGGGTTAATGAAACACCATTATCTTGCAGTCGCCACAGCATGGTGGTTGATACATCCATATGGTGTTTCCAATTCTTGAGAAAAGACAACATTATCATCAATATATTAATCTGCATCATCAATTCTGGATAGTATTCTCCCTGAGCATTCTCTGGAGAGCATATGAGTCCCATTGGAAGCCTTGCAAACTTATACTTGCCAATAGGTGTGATAGCAATGAAATGGTCTTGACTTTCTTTATCAATACTATATAAATGGATCTACTGTAGATTGTACATCATATTGACCCCATTGTCTGTAATCTTTTCTCACCAATCTTCAACCAAACATCTAATTTATGGGTTATTATGGAAAATGGCCCATTTCATGCACCCATACAAAAAGTCTTGCAATGATTGAAAGAATTGCCATGAATGTTCTACTTGTTGGACAAATTCAATTAATTATTTAGCAAGAAAAATTAATCAGTCAATTATGTTTTGTTTCCTGAATGTTTGCTAACACACCAATTACACCAAAAACTGGATAACAACAAGACTCAAGTAATTTGGACAGACTGAAATCTCCAACTCTTTATATTCAATGAATGATGACCAATCATCTAAATTCCATTCTATTATTTGTTTGAACAAAAAGAAATATGAAAAGAATGCATGATAAATATTAAGTGAGATGTCCACTGTATGACATCTGCTAAGCTAACACAGACATGGTGCAAGATGACATAATATCTAACGGTTTGCTCCGAGGAAGCAATGCAGAAATGATAAGTTACTAGATTTGACTGAGTACTTCACATATAGCAGCTGACTACTTTTTCATAAATGCAATGCTGTATATTTTGTGTTTATTACTGAGCAATAGTTGCACTAAGCAACCAAAGCAGAAATTATGATTTTACTTAATGATAAAGTTAGAACTCAAAGATATATATAATGCCAATCATAGAATGAAGTATTGCTGTTGTGTGTCATATTTTCCTAGTTGTGTTCTTTGTAAGCTAATTTGCTGTACTTATTCGAGAGCAAAAATTCAAAATTAAGGTTTTCCCTACGCCTACACGTCAATCTTTCATTCAATTTTACCAAAAGTGCCTTGATTCTGTCATATTGCAGTTAGTTTGTTGCCCAACCAACCAAATCAATCCCTCGCTTGCCGTCATTCATTTCAACACATGTTGTCTTGGCTGCATGTCTCTTTTTAATTGACTCTTGCATCATTTGAGCTGCATTGGGAAAGATGGCACAGCAACATGAGTGTTTTTGATATTTCTGTGTGAAAAATGGGAAAAATCAATTAACTCATCATGTTTTTTACCCACTAGCATACAACCACTCGGTCTTGAATCCAGACTTCTTTTGGTGATTCTTGCCTTCCATCCTCATGCCTGTAAAGCTGGCCCAAAAAGTTAGTATTTCTTGATAGTTTCATGATGAAAATTGGCAAAATAATGAGCACTCAGCTTGTTTCTGACTCCAAAATAAGCCCATTCCTCTTAGTTCAGTAGAGATGGAGGTAGCTTGCTACTGAAGTGTTAACAGTCAAAAATGTAAGAGTTTGCCTAGAAAATGTGCACGATTTTGAAGATTTATGCACTTCACAAATGGACATAAAAATTGTAGGTTTTTGTTGGAATGAAGTGGTTTTGAAGCAACTGGAGAGTTGGGGCACCTTGCCTTGATCATTGTTAGGGCTGGGTATCACCGGAATTGATATAACAATGATGTTCAGTGAGTATTTTTGAACCGACTTCATGATGCCAGTCCTCAACATGGCCGCTGCGTTTTTTGTGCTGCATGAATCTAACTTTGCAGCATGATGAGGTACGTAAAAATTGCCAATGCAGTTGCATTTCTTAATGTTGCCCCTATACGACTGCATCATGAAAATTGAAAGCAACCTCATGAGTAGGTGAATATTTGAGAACCAGATGGTGTAATTTGGGGGTCCATGATTTGTTTTTTGGTGATGGCGAAAAAAGAGCCAGGGCAATATCATGAAGTTGAAGTCACCTGTAAAAATGTGTCATACATGTACAAATTTATTGTACTTATACCAGCATACTGCTATAAATACAATAAATTACCATTGCACCCCCTAATGCTCCTCCCCCCTCATTGAATTCAATGGAATCAATTGAATTCAACAAGGGGGGAAGACAGACCACTAACTTAGTGTATGTTATTGTGTTTATGTCCCGTCCCTTTCTCTCAAACTCATTTACAAATGGAATTGGGCAACGCTTCTATTGGTAAAGATCACTCAGCATACAAAGGAACTCACTAGTTGGAACAGTTCCAAGCAAAATACACAAGCTCTCCCTGATAGAGGAGCATAGGTTAGATTCTAATGACTTCTCGGGGTACTGTCATCTGGGGTTTGCAAACTTCGCAAGTCATTGGTTGGTATCTTTGTGCTCCACAGAATGTCTTTAACAGTGTAATTTCATGATGCGCAGTAAATTTGAATGACAACCTTATTTATACTAAATGAATCATCATAACTCGTCACTTCTGTTTGGGTAGCATATCTCATTTGTGATGAGTAAATCTTTCAGCCACCAACAGAAGGACAACAATTGGACTCAAACCAATACAAACCCATCCAAAAATCCAGCCCCCGCTTCCAAACACAGTGCTGATCCCTCTTTGCACAGGTACTTCATACATCTGCACATCCTCATTCAATGTTGGAAACGCAACCATCGGGTGGCCATCTCAATCAAGGGCTCCAGTCATTCCATATTCACTACATTTGATCAAGGTAAAACCATTCTCAATCTTTTAGACTAAGGACACACTCACCCACTAGGGAAATTTCTCTTAAGTGTACTACAACCACAATTCCAAATCATAATGCAGTTGACTGGTATTTTGCACGCAGTTGTTCACCCTTCCTCCTGGCCAGATTATCACAATACAAAATGAATCTCATTGACCAGGATAAGATATAGAATTAGTTGTACTTTGGCACAAGAAGAAAAATACCAAATGCCCCTGCTACAAATCATCATTATTTCACTTTGATGGAACCCCCTGCTTCTCCTCTGTATGCTTTGTAAATGAAATCATGCTAATTCACCCTTCCCCATATGTCTACTTTCTATTTAAAACTGAAGAAAGGCCCTCTTCTTTTGAATGTCATGTCGAAGTCAAAGTTTGTGTACATCAGGAAGAAGGATACAAATGTACCCGAGGCAACAACAACAACGAAGCAAAAATTAACCCCCCCAAAAAGAACCCAGCAGAGGACAGTGTGGATAGAAATAATGATCATGATAGATAACAAGTCAACAATACTTGTCAGCTAATTTCAGAACTATGTGGGATTTGTAAGTTAATGCATCAATTGGCAATGAAATGAACCCAACAGAGGACAGCGCACTGAGCAACAATCACCTTCATGGATATGAATATGTGCTGAGTGTGAAATTGAATTCAATGTCTCAATCCGCACAGAAGTTGTTGGCACACATGGTGTCACTTCGTGTCATATCTATCATAATCCCCTCAATATTCTAGGGAATTGTGACGAATGGCATAGTGGTAGTGGTAGATTTTTATGAGGCACCACAAAAGTCAGACGGACAGTTTAAGAGATTAGGTATTCAATTCTGTCATTCACTCAAAAGTCTACAGTGATTTCTCATCACTTACAGTCAATGACATGTTTATCCATCTCCACATTGCATCCATTTACTATGGACTTCCTACCTCAAAATCAATTGACCTAACAACTTTGATGCTTCATAATTGCTCCAAACACAATCAACTCACCAAATTTGAGAAGAATGTGCCATCAGACATTTTTCAGAACTGTATAGTTCAAGTGCTCATCACCTGTTGAATTATCAACAACCAAGACAAAGCAGCATCAATATTACAAGAAATGAAGGATTGTATTGCAATCTCATGGTGATAAGAGATCTCCCATCAATTTGTCAGCCCCAGTGAACCATAAGACAGTTCAAGCTGTCTATATTAGTGGTCAGAATTCCATTGTAAAGAATCTACCAATTCTAACAGTCTGTCTTTGTTTCAAGACTCCTTACATCCCAGAACAAGAAATCATTAATCACATTTTAGTAATGGGTAATGTTTTTCCATGCTCGGCATGAAGAAGACTTGGTAGATTAATCCGGTCATTACATGACAAAATTGCTCTGTGATCTTTATCAATTTTTTCAATCAAGAACGATATACCTCAACAAAAACGCAAGTCCTCCTTGTAAGAGTATGGCCAGATGGATTTGAGGCTCATTAAATCAAAGGAAAAAAGACTCCAACAGTCTGCAAATATTCATATTGACAGTCATTGCCCCAAATTATCAAAAATGCGCCATACAGTACCCTTTGTTTTGTGCTTTAAGAGGAAAAACCAAAAAATGCATGTAACCCTCACATAAACTCGAAAAATATCAGAGTGCATGTGAGGGTTTTACGAAGTTTTAAGAGCGTGGCCATGGCTTACGGGAAGTTTTGTGCATTGTTTCAGCCAACATTTCATCTATCATTCCATATTTTTCTCTAAAAAATCTTTTGAGTGTACGTGTCATATACATGTAGTTCATGCCTGATATTTCACAAATCATGAGTTACTTCAAAGAAGATCACCTGTTGGGTCTAGTTTTAGTGGTGATTCTAGATTTTTGGCATTTTATTTGTGACAGCTTATTGGTCCTATTTTTTATTGAAGAATCCATTTTTTGTCATTATCAGTCAACTTTTTTCAACATCCTAAGTAGGAATTAGGTACAATTTTCAAGAATTCCTGTTACAGAAGTATGTCATTTACTGGCTAGGCCTATTTTTACTGGTTTACATCACGATTGCAATATATATTTAACACTTTGTATATATGTTGGCCCCCGTTCTGGCACCGTCCCAGTTCTAGCACTGGGCCCAAAAATTCTCCCAGTTGTAGAACTGGGCGTTTTTCTCCCCGTTAGGGAACCGGGCCTAGATTTTTTTTGTCGGTGCCACATTGGGGCCGAAAACCTTCGAGGTAGGGCTAACTACTACTGCCAATTTTCTGAGGTATAGTACTTAGCGGAAGATTCGCTGCACTTGCATAATATGCACACTTCCGTGAGTTGATGAGAGCCATCACGCTCGCACTCAACAGCCATTTTTCACTTCCCTCAGCCATCACGAAGAGTGTCAGAACACCATTATCACGCAGGTGTTCGCAATCTCGCACTCTCACGAGTTTGCTAGCACTGCCACAGCCATTTCCAGCAGAGCGAGCTTGCGGCGCACTGTGGCATCACGTACAAAATCGCAAGCTGCGTGGCTTTCATAATAGCCACCACGAGTTCGTTAAAATATCACAGCAGTTTCCCCAGTTCGATTTCCCCGCGAGCTTGCAAGCGCACTGTGGCAATCACGTACAAAATTGCAAGTTGTGTGGCTTTCATAATAGCCACCACGTGTTTGTAAAAAAACCACAGCAGTTTCCCCAGTTCAATTTCACCGATTTCACCAAATTCAACTAGTTAAACATGAGTGAACATCCCTCTTCTGATGAAGATGAAGACCAGCACCCAGAAGAGGAGAATCTCCACAATACCTCCCACTCTGATGATGATTTTGTTCCACCACACTCAGATGATGAAGTCTCTGACGACGACAGATCAGAAGCAAATGAAGACCCTGATCCTCAAGAGGAAGATACAGAGGAGCAAGGCGCAACCAAGGAAGAGGAAGACAGAGCACTTGCTGCAAGGAAAGCCAACTTCTATGCTGAAGTTGACAAGAAGATTGCTACCATCTCCAAAGACCACCGAGCCAAGCACATCATGACGGATGAGCAATTCAACGAGATCCTGAACTTCTTCTTCTCCATCAGGAATGTCTCCCAAGAGGAAAAAGTTGCCATCATGAAGCGTTATCCCCACAAGATTGCCTACAAATGGATCAACAAGTATGATATCATGGTCATCAACACCTCCAGGACTCTCATCTTCAGGCAAGGTGCAGGGGTGGCTTTCGATTCCTGCCAACGAGTAGCCAATTATGGTCGTGTCTTTGATGTGGTTCGTGAGATCCATGAACTGGAGACGGGAAACGATCATCCCAAGGCCAAGACTTTATTCAAGCGCGTGAACGCCAGGTATGGGAAGAGTATTCCTCGCTGGGTCTGCGAGATGTTCCCAAAGTTCTGCCCTGTTTGTGTAAGGGCGAAGGCTAGAAGGAAGCCTAAAGCTGGTCACCAACCTCTCTTAACCCGAGGAATGGGTGTTCATGGTCAGATAGATCTGATTGATTTCCAGAGCATGCCTGATGGGTCTTATAATTATGTCCTGGATTATCAGGACCACAGCATCAAGTTTTGTCAGTTGCGACCGTTGAGGCAGAAGACCCATGAAGCCGTGGCCGTTGAACTTATCAACATCTTCTCCATATTTGGCCCGCCATCGATTCTTCAAGCAGATAATGGGACTGAGTTCAGCCAAGGGGCTACTAAGTCGAAACATGTGCAATTGAATGAAGAGGTAAGATAGATGAATTTATTTTGCTTGTTCCTAACCCATCTCCACCTAACTGATCCTCTCTTTCTGTGTTGAAAGTTCTGCTCTGGTGTTGTTGACGAAATTAAAAAGCTATGGCCAGGAACCAGACTTGTGACTGGGAAACCGAGACACTCTGAGTCTAACGGTGGAGTGGAGCGTCGGAACAGAACTGTAGAAGAAAAGATTTCCAATTGGATGCATGCCAACAAATCCAAGTGTTGGGCCCAATCTCTTCCTTTCATCCAGTGGCGTTGCAATACCCAGGTCCATCGTGGTATTGGTGGAAAAACACCATACCGTCTATTGTTTGGGCAGAATCCCCAGGTAGGGATATCAAATCTACCCATTGATTCCAACATCCTGGACGGTTTGGCAACAGAGATGGATGTGCAGGAGTGTTTGGGACTTGGTCCAGATGTCCCTCTTGAGGAATCTACCTTCTTCGATGCTGGAATCAGTGAAGGTACCGCTAAGAAGCCATCTCCAAACTCCAAGAGTGCGGCACCATCCAAAAGAAGAAGACAACGAAGAAGAAGGTCCCTTTGACAGCACCACCAGATCCACCAGTAGAACTCCCAGACCCAGAACCCCCTGAATTTGACCCAGAACCCACTGAATTCACTCCAGAAGATCCCATGCCAATCATACCATTCCATTCAGACGGCTTCAAGGATGATGTCACCGACAGGTTAATTGATATCCTGGTTGCGAAAGGGACAGTGCGCAAAGGTGACAAGTCTTACTTTGGATGGCTTGGAGTGGGAATTCAGTGTGGAATATGTTACAATGCTCTCCCCAGAGTTGACTTAACTATGTCAAGCATTCTTAGGGGTCGAATGGAGGTGCCACCTTCGATGAGGAAGAGTCCCCCCAAGATGTTGACTGCATGTCCACCTGTAGACCAAACAATTCCATCCACATTGCCACCTTCTACCAATCTAACAGATCCTGTGGGTGATGTTGATTTCAAGCCGTCGTACCTGGCATCTGTCCCGGCATACGAGAATGATATTCATCACAGATGGTTGAGTATTCTCTTGAAGACAGATTCACCTGTTAATCCTGCTGTCTTAAAAGAGGCCAGCTTGCGTTCCTGTTTTGCCATTGTTGTGAAGATGCACAAACTGTCTGATCCTTGGACCCGTGTTATTGGCAGGAAAGTTAGGAAGAATACTTGGGAGATTCTTGATGAGTCTGGTGAAAGTGTATTGGATACAGGGGAAGATGATGGGGGTACAAAGCTCACCTCACTGTGGGGGCAGTGGTTTAGACATCCGACAATAACAGATTATTGGAGTGCAGTTGAGTCAGACAAGAAGAGGAAGAAGGATTTGGAAGGGAAGGCCATTGACCTTCGATGAATCTCCAGCAAGGAAGAAACTGAGGGATGACGCATACGGAGCCATGGTTAGTCAAGGACGTGCAATGAAGAAGAAGGCACTTGAGGATCCATCTTCAGCGACTGTTGTAGCAGTGGGATCTATTGTACAAGTGCCTCTGCACGATGTGGATACTACCAAGGTGGATGGTAAGAATTTGACATTGATTGTTGTGGAGGTTGTAAAGAAGAGGGGGAACAGTTGTCCACTTTATCGTTTGGCTTGTAAAGCGGGAGTTCTTGACAGGTTGTATCACCCAAGCTACTTGAAAGTTGTGGAGTCTACGAGTGTCATCATGGGTCTTGAGGGTGATGTTGACGAGTGGACTGGTTTACCCAAGATCAAAGAACGAAAAGCAGCAGCTTCAGTTTCCATTGTTGGTGGGCAAGGAAAGCATCGTGGGTGTGGGTGCAAGCAGGGTGCATGTCAAACAAAACGATGTTCATGTTTTAAGGCTGGATTACTGTGCAATTCTAAATGCCATGGGGGGATCAATAAGCATTGTGCCAACAAAGCCAACAAAGAGTAGAATAAATATTATGATAGTGATTAGTCTTTCTGATAGTGTGAAATGAGATTCCATACCTAGCCTTCTAAGTACATGTGAAAAAATGGGTCTTATGATGGTAGTGCCCAAATGGGGACAGTGTATTAAGCGAAATCCCCATTGGAGCACTAACTCTACTAAGTACTTTAGTAGAGCCACAATGGGGACAAGGAAATAGACCCATTGAGGCACTAGTGCCTTAATTGGGACGCCCATTGTGGCACTGGTGCCTCATTGGGGCGGTGCCACAATGGGGGTTATAGGAATCTCCCAGTTCTAGAACTGGGCGCCCAGTTCTAGAACTGGAGGTACGTCTGGTCCCAGTTCTAGAACTGGGTCGCCCAGTTCTGGAACTGGGCGCCCCATTGAGGCACGGTTCCCTAACGGGGAGAAAAACGCCCAGTTCTACAACTGGGAGAATTTTTGGGCCCAGTGCTAGAACTGGGACGGTGCCAGTACGGGGGCCAACATATATATATATATTTAAGGTATCCAAAACATGACTATGAGAAGTGACTGGGCCAAAAATGCGAACACAAGAATAAACACACAGGATTAATTATTATCTACAGTATGGTATGGTACAATACACCTACAGCACACTTGCTTGCCCCAGCAACAGCTCTACAGGATGTATACTCATCTTGTGTTCTGTCCCGTTGACTCCATTTTTTTCAATTACATTGTTAACCTGCCATGCCATCACACATCACATGAATGGCCAAAACTCAGCCCACAGGCTGAGTTAGTACTCCTGCCTGGCATCAATGCCTAGCCAACAATGATAGGCAGCGGCAGAACTTTTATGAAGGTGACTTTGTTGCTTCTTATCACCAATTTTACCCATGCTTTGCTGTGCACATTTTAATATTTTACAATTGAATACTTGCCGTCTTAGCCACAGACTGAGTTTTGCCTTTGGCCTCCCACAGGGTATTGCCGCCAAGAAAACACAATAGACAGCTGTGCGTATTTTATCGATGTGAGTTTTTATGTACTCAACCTTTTCACCAATGATTTTTGCTATCATCACTAATATTTGTTCAATTCATTGCCTGTCATTGTCTCATGTGAACAAACAAATCTAGCCCCCAGATTGAGTTGTCCTTCCGCCCCGCATCACCGCCTAGCCAACAGCAGTAGGCAGTGGTGGGTATTTATGGAGGTGAGTTATAATTGCTTCTTCACCATTTCTTACCCATGCTTTTGTGTGCACACATGATTTTTTTTCAATTGAATACCTGGCATCTAGGCATGGGAATGGCTGACACTTAGCCCGCTGGCTGAGTTTGGCCTCCCGCCTAGCATGGCTCCCAAGTCAACAACAATTAGCAGCAGCAGGGTATATTTTAAAGGCCAATTTTTATGGACTCAATCGTTTTTACCAATGGTTTTTGCTCAGATATTTTTTAAATTCATTACCTGCCATTGTTTTACAAGAATGGCCAATTCTCAGCCCACAGACCAAGTCTAGCCTCCCGCCTAGCATTGCTGCATAGTGCATAGCCAACACAGGCAGTGGCAGAGTATATTTTAAAGGTGAGTTCTTGACTAACTTGACCTCTTTTACCCATGTTTTTCACTACATCAATTTTTCCAATGAAATGCATAATATGTACAGTCCTTCCACAGGATTAGCCAAAACTCAGCCAACACAGACTGAGCTTGGCCTCCCGCCCACATCACTGCCTGTAAGTGCTGTTTTTTTGTTTTTAATCATATTTCCTATTTGAATTACAATTAACTTTCGAATTTCATTATATATTACAATAGCGTGATGTTTGTGTGTAGGGAAAAATCAAGTCTTAGTGGTGGTGTGGTTGGTCATTGGTAGCATTTTTTAATGCAGATTGCAATTTGACAGGGTGTGGCTTTTCAGGCTCATTCTTTGTAGGGATGAAGGGGAGGTTCTGGAAGAAAATTAATTGTAGTATGTCATTGTTGCAGAAAAACATAATAATTTGAGTGTCAACCATAGCTTGCACCTACCATGTAGCCCAGCAGTACACCTCCTGCAGTCAAACCACACACTTGGGTATCCAGTACTAAACTGTAACCCAACCATAGCATACCATCCATTAACCCAACCTCATACTTCCTGTAGCCCAACCATATCTGTCCAGTTGCCTGCCCATAAACTGTGTATTAGGAGCTACATAAGGCTAATTTTGAGGCTACATGGAACGTCATGTATTGTGTTACTTAGTGAGAAGTTGGTTTTCTTGTATTTTTGTACTTGTTCCTCTCATACATCGGATACATGACATAATGATGCTTTGGCATCAAGTTGCTAGTAATACGCCCATACACTTCCATAACCCAACCACACTCTAGTCCGCAGTTTGGTTATGGAAGTGTACGGGGGAGTTACTGGAACCCAGACCTCCCACAACAAGGCACTTGTACACTCAAGTGTCAGGAGAGTTATAGATGTTTTTGATTGCAGTGATTCAGCTGCTCAATGAGTTGAAAGAGCTTTAGTCACCTACACTCAGATACTGGGGAGGGAACAAAAATCATGTACATCTGACAATGTTTTTTTGAAATGATTAGCAATGATTATATAGAACAGTGCTTGAATACTTGTACAACACAACATGGCACTTTCACTCACAGATGGTGACATTCATGCTAGTTTGATGACCACATTGTCTCTTCTTGCATTTCCTGTCATCTAAAAAATATCAAATTCATTCTTTCTCCCCCATCAGTCAACAGTCAATGTGAAGAGGGAAAGCTGTTGTGATCTATGCCTTGATTATTGGCACCACGGAGAGTCACATAACTCAATACATACCCAATTTAACCTGCATTTTTCTACACAAAATGGATAACCTGCCTGCAGTGGAGCAATACTCTGAAATGATCTATAACTCTAAAGATTCTCTCCAAGATTGGTGCCTTTCTAGTACCTCATCAAATACCAAAAGGGAGGATGTGCTAAAAATACCTTCAAGCCATCGGTTTTCAACTCAATTCATTCCAACATTATCAAAAGATCTTATGGGGTACAAAACAGAATCTGCATCTCTGCCTTTCCCCTCAATTCTAAGGAATTTTAGAAAAGTAAATGCTCAGATGAAAAGCTTCCAGACCATGCTTATGCATATGTGCTTTCTTGGAATTGAAACATCTTTGATTGCTACAACTTCTACATTAGCTTACAGAACAGATCCGTGCCACAATGCAGCATGGTACAAACTCATCAATGCAATACAAGGTAGTCAAGAAACAAACAATTCAGTCTGCAGTCTGCCTGGTCTAGTGTCTTGCTATGAAATTCTCTGACATGGACAGCATATCATTACCTAGCATACACCAGTGTGCCATTGTTTCATTTTTCTTCATGGGATAAGAGTGACGTTGCAACATAGTTGCCAAAGTACTGTTCTTGCTTTTAGAAGCATAAGATGACTTGGTTCTGTCTTATCTCTCACACTTTTGCAGAACAAAAGGTTCCTACAGAGACAATCAATGTCTTGGTGAGATTATTCCTGTTATCTTCCACAGAAGATTATGTATTGTTGAAGATAAGAAGCATCTAAATCAAGACACAAATGATAATACTTCCTGAAAGAAACCCAAGCCAGATAAAAGGGGAAAGGCTGATGACGGGACACCAACAATACAATAATAGGCAAGAAAAAAGAACCATTCTATGTGCGAAAGGCAAAATACCTCAGCCTACTGAACATTGGTGACATGATTGAAAAATTGGACTCCATGAGATATTGCTGGGAGGGTGAAAATGAGATTTACACCCAAAATGTCAAGAGGGAGATCTCTACCAGGTATCACACTGAACAATATGTCAAGACCATTTTAACTAAAATAGTAAGGGCGATGTCTTGGATTCATTTCCCTTCCCAAGGTAAAGAAATATTCTTGAACCAGTCATGTAAGGCCTCACAACGAAGGGCTGAAGCATGCAACGGTGGAGGATGTCTTCTCCCATGAAGACATCGTTTCAACAGTGATTAACAAGAAAGGAAATCTATTGGTATGCTTTGAAGAATTGCATCTCAAAGGAATTCCTGTCCGTCTTCTCAATTTTATTGAAAGCAAAGGGAGTTCGGGATTTTTTGGCACTCAGAAACAATGCAACAGAATCAGCATTTACATGTATCTAATAGCAGAGAGGAACTTTTGGAGGACTGTGGCAACTTTTTCATAATCATGAGAGAGAAGGATACAAATATAAACAAATCAAGAAGAACCATGATCTGCCGCAGCTGGATGGTCAGAAATGGTACAAGAACATTAAGGTTATCAGTACCACATAAAAATGCTGAAATAATTATTTTGTGGCATTTTGTCTGCTTTTTACTCTTCTATTAGTATCTTCCAAATTTTCACTTACTCACTTTCCCCTTTCTTGGATACATGAAGTTCTAATATCCTTTCATAGGTTGCGTCTGCTATAGTTAAACAGAACATGGCTGTTTAACAGCTTGGTTTAAGGTGAGCAAACTACCATTTGAGTAAAACAGAAGGATGCTGTGGCCTCTTGTCCACCTACTTCTTGTGAGCAATTCATAGACAGGGAATACATTTTCATCAAATGGAGGAGAACCATAGCTGTCATCCAACGACTATTGAGTATGATGATAGGGATAAGAGATGAGGAACAAATAGCATTCATTAATGGTATGGTATTGGATAGAAACGGTGATATTAAAGGATATGATGATGGGGAATTATCTGCAGAGAAGGCAATCAAAATGCTGGTAAACTAAAAGGGAAGATGAGAGTTTCATGTAGTGGGTTGGGCGCACTCTGAGTCAGGCTACTTGGGAACCATTGAAAATTTTTTCTGACATGGAAGCATGTACGTATCTAGTTATTTTTATTCAAACAATCACATTACTTGTTTACATCAAAGCAGTAACAATCCTCTTTTAAGATGAAGAGAACAAGGCAACAAAACGAGGGGGAAAGGTGGAAATCTCATCCTAGGTGACCTGATCTACATACTGTCCATTATTATTGTGACATTAAACTCACATGAAATAAGAAAGCTCATATTTTCTTTTTCCTTTTCCACTCCAGAACAAGAAATGGGTAAGAAGAGAAAGAAGAGGAGTTGCACAATGAAGTGAGCGTAATAACAACCACTGTTATCTATGTAAGGGACAATTCCTCATTTTATTAATTTCTTCATATCGACAGATATTTTTTGAGAGAACAAAGAAGAAGAGGTTGGTATTACCTCATTCAAGCATGTCTGCTATTCCTTTTTTGAAACACTCTCGCACACTCCAAATTATCTGACGACAGGCCATTTTTCACCAAAAGGCTTCAATAGTTGTCGTGATAGCTCCAATTCTCCCTCAACAGCCTAACCAACTAGCACAATCCATCATATTTGACCCCATCCATAATCCCCAGCACCGTTTTGTCAGGGGTGCCCTATTTCTTCTGCCACAGCACCAACAACACCGTCCATATTTGTCCATTTTTGGTCAATTCTCCACAATGCCAACCCCAACCGCCACAACCATCACAATCCAACATCTTTGACCCCATCCATAATCCCCAGTGATGTTTTGTCAGGGGTGCCCTATTTCTTCTCCCACAGCACCAACAACATCGTCCATTATTGTACATTTTTGGCTGATTCTCCACAATGCCAACCCCAGACTGTCACGCTAGCTATTGTGTTGTATGATTGATTCATGATGTTGCACAGTCCACACATGATTCAATAACCCCAACATGTTGTACATGATCTTGATTTTCCGTGATAATATTCTTTTATTTCTCCGTTCCCACCAGACATGAGATCTAGTTCACCTCCCATGAAACTATGGAATAGAGTCAGGAACACTGCGAAACTGGATCCTCCAAAAATAGCCAATGACAAAATAAGATCTGATACAAGAGAAACGGTAACAAAATGCCCTGAATTGAGTGTAGTCGGCATGATTTGCCAAGAGGCGCAGAATGCAATTTGGGTGGTGGATAATACCTTGGAAGTTCGTATTGTTCCCAAGGGTTTGATGGCAACCATGGATCATCGAGTTGTTTGCTAGCCAAAGAGGGGATAATGGAAACTGATCAATTCATCTATGATATGCTCAACAATGATAATCACTGGTTACTTTGTCTGTTTGAATGAACAAAAATAAGTGTGATCAATGAATCATATTAGTAAATGAATAAAATCTTGAACTATTTTGCCATTTGCCTGAATCCTTTTCTTATATTATACATAGACATCTGAAGTGAGAAAGAAGATGTTAGCAATTTATGTAGGTGTGAGGAACTATGGACATCAATTATATTTATATCAATAAAAAGAATGAAGTCTTGTATCATTTTCAACCTTTGCTTGAATGTTTTTACAGTCATCTGATGAGGTAAAGAAGAAATTATTAATTGATGTAAGTGTGAGGAAACTGATATAACACCAGTCAAAGCGCAAAGCACGGCGTCTTAAATCATCTCTTTATTTTCTTGAATTGTTAAGTATTCTAGGCATTTGAGGAGAGTAAAAAGGAGCTGGCAACTGTAAAGGTGATCAATGAACATTGTCATTCTTTAAAGCACGAAGTCTTGCATCATAACAGCATCCCACTTGATATGATTTCAATATTTAAGACACTGAATGTTAAAACTGTTGTGAATCAAAAGAAGAAAGAGGTAAAACTGGTTTTTGAGAGTACTACTAAATGGCTTTTAGATCAATGAGTCACTAACAAATGTCATGATCCCTTTGATAAAGGTAAGTGTTAGAGTAGGTACAGAAACTATATTATTTTTTACGACAATCATTTATCTATCCTTGCTTTTCATTAATATGCAGGTAATAGAGGAAGAATATGTGGGGAAGGATTGGAGGACCATCACATTCAGACAGGACAATGCGACTTACTTCAAGAAGAACACTTATTGTCTATTCATGTGCCTCAGAGCAAACAGAGAAGAATGAAAACATGCTGTTAGTCATGAATCCCATGAGTAACACTCAAAAGCCAAGAGGAGATGCAGAGGTGGTGTTCTTAGTGAAGATGATTTGATAAGTTCTTGTCATCACTAGCTATGCAATCTACACATATGTGCTGACCTTTGGTGGTGTACCACAGATTATTTAGGAGGTTTGCTGTGGTTAGAATGTGCCAAAGGTTGTGTTTTCTGTGAGAGGATCTTTATTGTAGGGGATAAGTAAATGAGGGCGTTTTGTGTTGAGAAGGGGTTGTTTTAGTCTAGATATTAGGTTTGCACAAAATAACATATAATATTGAAATGAAAATGATTTTTGTTGGAACAAAGGAATAAAGTTCAAAATTGAACTTTGTATCAAAAAATGATTTTGTGAAGACAGATGAAGAAGGTCTTTACTGTGATACTCCTGTAATAAGGCTTGACTGGGTTGGGAAAGTATGTGTTGGTAATTATGTTAGTAGCAAATTTGAGTCACATTGATTGAGTTTGTTGGGAATCCTGTTAGAAAAAATGGGTCATGTTATTATGAATAAAAGCAATCAGGAGAAAATGATGAGAGTAGATGGAGTTTAAAAATACTAAAATTTTAACTAACAAATGCGATCTTGAGCTAAATTAGATTCCGTATAAATCCTACATACAAGTGTTAGTAAGAGATTATTCTTCACTTTCAATCTACCTGGAAACTTGTTTGCAGTGAAGACAAAAATGGTGTAGGAGGTACTTGTTTTAGGTTCTGCACATACAGACACCAAGACCCAAAAGCCAGAACACAAAAGCAATGCTATATGAAGGCATGGGGACAGAATTTGCAATGTCATCCAGCACTATTGTTACAAACACAATTTTGTGCTTAAAACATAGATCAATGCTCCATGCTTGATGATTTGTGATCTCATAACCAATAACCCGCATGATGTCACAAAATCATTGAGCAGGGCTTGTCCACAGTAGATTGTTACAATGGTACAATGGGGGTCAGAGAGTTTGAACCACTATTTGTCAGATATTTTTGGTCATTGGTGTGGCCTCAATATCCGCCCCCTGCGACCAAGCACAGATTGCAAAACCCTTTGGTACTATCTTAAGAGCTTAAGTACAACTCTGCACAACCGTGATATGTTGAGATCACTGCATCAAATTAGCTGCTGTGAAGGGTCTAAAACAAGAAAATGGTTCAAAATGCAACATGCAGAAATTGGTATGTTTTCTACACGATGATCAATGTCAGATAGCAAAATTGTTGAAAAGTGTGGGATGACACCAGGATGATGCTGCATCTTTGCACACCCTTGCACAACAATTATTATGTGGTCACTTTGAGTAATCCACGAACTAACAATCTGACACTTGATATCCAAGTAATTTTTAGTCAAAATATGTACAATTGTTTGCAGTAATATCACTCCACATCCTTAGTGGTGCAAAGTCCAGTCAATGATTCAAACTCAATTCTGACTTTTACAATGCTTGCTTCGCAAAATGTGACTTCTAGGCTTTTGTGTAACCTTCTCATGGAGTCTGATAGTACATAACTACTTCTTTATTTTTCTACCTTAAAATCTCATTTATAGGTGCTACAAATGTACAAAAGATACATTTTGGTGGAACTTATAATCTGCCACAATTTAGTGTTTTTAACATAGCAAAAAAGTTGTGGCATCCTGTCAATTTTCTTCAATTTACCTTAATGTATGGTGCTTTGTATTTTCCCATGCCAGTTCTTGCATTGTGTTGGGGACTTGTAGTAGACTCAAAACCTTGATTGACGACTTCCTCTACCTACTGCCCACTTCTGCACTGTCCTCCATGTTGCGTCATCTCCATATACCATTTTCTTCTCCTCCGCCACCTTCATGACCTTCCAACTTTCATTCTTATCTCTGCATTGACAACAATAATTGCAGATGTTTTTGGTTTGTTTGGGCAGATGAGAGATGAGAGAGTGTATAGGAAATGAATGCAGTGTTAGTTTTGTAGTCTGTCTTGATTCAAGAGTTGTAGTACATTTAAAATTGTATTGTGAAGCATATTTGAGAGTTCAAACAAATGAGCAAAATCCATATTAATTGATCTCATTTTTTGTATGACGGTAACATCCATTCTCATCCATCCCAATCTTTCCATCCAACCCAAAATTTTGTTTGAAGGATGCAAAAACAGAGGCATTTCTCAAAGATGTTGTCATTCAGGTCAATAACACCTTCAGTCACATTGAAATGGAGGTGATCAACAACAAAAATAGTCGAAAGCGGTAGTAGCTCTTGATCAAGATTTCAAACCTATTGTCAATGAAGAAAATGGACATGGTGTAAATAAAGAAAATGACCCTGTTAAAAATCATTTTTTTTACCTCCTACTACAATACAATAGACATAGGGCGCCGATGTGCCCACCGACCATTCTTGGAACAGTCCACACTCGCAACAGTAGAAACAGTAAGCCCACCAGTGATGTGATTGATGTGCCATGTGTGTTTTCACATGATTCCCCGTAACTTTGCGTCCAGATGGAGTTACGGGGCGCAACACATATGTGTGTATTGTTGTGGACTTGGGGATCTAACGGAGAAATTATTAGAGCAATAGTTTGTGTTTTAACAGGTTAAAACACAAATGTCCTGAGAATTGGCGAAATGTTCTTATAATACGTTAGCTCTTACAATGAGGGTTATTCGGTAGTTACTTTATTGTACGGTATTGTATGCTCTTGTAAAGTCTTCCCGCCAGTTCTGACATTTCCTTGGGGGCAGCTCAGGGCACATTGCATGTGTTGGAATGTATTCCCCAGTCACCACCCACATTTCTGTATCTCCATCCACGACCACAACCTTCCGCCTCCTCAATCGTCTCTGCATTTAAATTGTCTGCCATTCAGTTTTGCACTGCAGAAATGCCTGCAATGACAGCCGTTCAAAGACATCCTGATTGCTGTTAATGAAGAAGAAAATAAGAAGGACATGAGAGTTGAGAAATGCAACACTTACATGTCCTTTTTTATCAGATTCATCAATCATTGTTGATACAAATCACGACAGGATGGTTTCATCAGTTCAAGTCAATGATGTACCCTTGTTGGCTCTCAATTCTGTTGCAGTTTCGGAGCCATCCTTCAGAAGATCCTTCTCTATTAAAGAGAAGCGGGAGTATGTTCAAGCCGTTGAGCTTGTGCTTGAGAATCACCCGGGAATGTCCTGCTGTCAAGCTTGCAGTGTAATTGGCTTTTCACCAGTTTATGTCATCCGCTTCAAAAAGACCCTCAAGAAAGTGGATGACCTTGAACAACGAGAAGCCCTTGTCACACACAAGATCAATGGGGCAGCGTGAAGGATCCATCCTGGGCACGCGAGTGTCTTGTCTGTTGTGCAAGACGAGTTGTCTCGTTTCATCTTCAAAAACCGTCAGTGTGGGATTCAACTCAGAATAGGAATACTGCAACAAGAAGCCTTTCACTGCTATCTTCTTTCAGGGACAAAACCCTGGAAGCGAAGAAAAAGCTGTGAAACAATTCACGAAGAAGATGGGGCTATCACATCAGGTTAGGGTTAGGGCAGTTCCATGAAACTGAAGAAGAATTGCGTCACTTCATTCAGTTCATGAAGGACAAGGTGTCGGGGAAAGATCCATGCGACAATATGAACATGGATCAATCCCCCATACCCTACTCCTTCTATTCCGCCAGAACACTTGAAGCTAAGGGTATGAGGACAGTGCATGTCCGTGCATCAACATCAGACACAAAGCGAGTCACTCTCGCGGTCACAGTTGATGCAAGCAGAATAGTGTTGCCGCCCATGCTCATTTTCAAGGGCACACCAAACGGACGAATTGCTAACTGCGAGTTCGGAATGTACCCAGATGGCGGCCATTACGCATGCCAGAAAAAGGCATGGATGGATGAGGACATGATGAACAGGTGGATAGACCTTGTCCTCATCCTGTGGAAAGAATCCAAAGTGTCCGATATTGTTCCCATTCTTGTGCTGGATGCATATCACATTCACATGATGGGATCAATAGTCAACCACATTCAGTCTCTTGGGATTGAGGTTATCCATATTCCAGCCAGCTGCACATATTTGTGTCAGCCGGTTGATGTTGGAGTGAACAAATCCATCAAGAACGGGAAGAGGGAGAAGTAGGAGGATTGGATGATGGAGGGAGACGGAATAATCAACGGAGCCGCGAAGGAGCCATCACGTCAACTAGTTGCCAAGCGGCTTGTTCAAGTGTATGGAAGCATTCCTGTGCAGACAGTCAGGAATGCATGGATGAAGACAGGGTATGAATGGTTTTAGATTCGGAAGAAAAATAAATGGATAAATGCAAACGCAATTCATGAGATCATTGATTTGTCTTTATTCAAAGCTAAGTTTTTACTCCAAAGAAGATCATGATAACACTTCTTTCAATTTAAATGATTGAATAATTGATAGAATTATCCTTAAGTATCAACACAATCATAGCTGACACAAACATATACAAGATGCAAAATCATCAAAATCAATTGGATTGCAACACAACAGCATACGCATATCCACAGATATGGTGGTAGAGATGTCTCATTGACCGATTTGTCTCTTCAGGACAAAAAACATCTGTTAGCCACACCAGCGTCCCATCCAGATGTTGACAGTTCTCCCCCGCCGTGTATTCCCGGACCGCAAAATAAACATGACATCCATCCGCGCCATCCGTGTTGATGGTGTAGCATGCCAACTCGTGTGGTGCCGTCATCCTCAGGCGCAGATGAAGACCAACACCGCAGTCGTCTCTGTTGAGAACGCGTGCGTTACCGCATCCAAACGGATGCAACTCGCAGTTATGCCCATTGTTGCAGGGCAGGAAACCAACAAGGGCAATTTGCTCCATTATTTTGAGTGTCAATTGTGTGTTGTGATCTGTTGTGATGCTGATGCGATGTGAGTTTAGAGGTAAATGGGTATAACTCTGCAACCAGGCAGAGTTATTGGGACTACTACATATTGGCATATTGCTGGCAATTAGGAGAAACTAATCATTATGAAAAAAAGATGCTTTATATGGCGGAAAAACACAAATGTCAGCAAAACTAGCCCGGTGTTACTTAAACACCGGTGTTACAATACCTATAATCCCGCTTATACTGTATACATGTTGGATCCCATTACGGCACCGTCCCAGTTCTAGAACTGGACAAAAAATTGTCCAGTTCTAGAACTGTACGTTTTTCTCCCCGTTGTGGCACTTTGCCTTGAAATCGTTTGCCGGTGCCCCGACGGGGATCAATTCTGATCGAGGAAGGGACAAATACTATGTCAAATTTTTCGAGGTACATTATTAGGTTACCACTTCATCGGAAGAATTTGATGCACTTGCATGATTTTTGTGTACCCTCTACTTACTAGAGGCTACTTAGCAGAGCACAGCCCGAATCGCAACTACGTACAATAGTAGGGCCAAAATGGGGATCATTTCATCGCCCCATTAGTGCATCAGTGCCCCGATGGGACTAAGTGGTCATCCCAATTAAGGCACTGGTGCCCCGATGGGACTGGTGCCCCAATGGGGGTTCGAGCATCAGTCCCAGTTCTAAAACTGGGTGCCCAGTTCTAGAACTGGGTGCCCAGTTCTAGAACTTGAATTTTTTCATGGTCCCAGTTCTAGAACTGGGGTGTCCAGTTCTAGAACTGGGTGCCCCATTAAGGCACGGTGCCCCAATGGGGAGAAAAACATCCAGTTCGAGAACTGGACGATTTTTTTGTCCAGTTCTAGAACTGGGACGGTGCCCTAATGGGATCCAATAAACACAAGGTTTTACTGTACCGTAACTCTTGGTCCATAAGTGCCAGGAAATGTCAAAAGATACATATCTTTATAACTTATAATCCGTACAAAGTTGGTAATGCTAACACAAGAAAGAATAATAAGTATCCATCCTGGTTACTGTAATACCCCGAGGTACTGTAGGTCACGCCAATTTTGTTTTGGTTTTGCTGGCAATTGGTTTTTTGGCCCCACTCATGGCCCACTTTTTTGTCGCGCCATCCATCCATCACCAGCTCCACCCCACATTTATCTCCCCGACCGCAGAACAGTTCCAACATTGTCATTGTCAGATTTGTTTTGTACAACACACAAATCAAATCAATTATAAATCAATTTTACTCATCTTAACCAAACCTTTGTCATGGAAGGCCAAACAAAAGTTACGTCAGGCCAGAAGTCCTATGAGCTGAAAGAGAAAAGAAACATCATCCAGCGAATTGAAGGACTCATCGCGGGCGGATGCAGTTGTCGCAAAGCTTGTGCTGAAGTCGGCATCCACCCCATGTACTTCTCTCGTTGGAAGAAGACCATCGAAAAAGCGGACGAGTTGAACGCGAAAATGGACTTTGTTCCATTCCATACGAGAGGCAGTTCTCGCAAGATCCACCCGAGCCGCACAAGTATTCTCGCGCAAGTCAAGGACGAGCTTCTCGCTTTTACCCTCAAACTTTGTAAGCAGGCAGTTCAAGTCACCAATCGAATGGTGATGCGAGAGGCCGGTCGCGTTCTACCTGGATTCAAGGACAAAACGCGCTGATCGCAGGGATTGGCCGTTCATCGCTTTACGCGATCCCTCGGTTTCACGTATCGCTGTGCGACGCACACACCGCAAAAACTCTACACGGATATGGAGGAGATGGCAGTGGACTTCATTGCCGTCATGAAGTCGAAGTTGGAGGGACGGAACCTGGACGATGTGCTGAACACGGATCAGACACCGATCCCGTTCTCGTTCCACTCCAACACGACGCTCGAAGTGAAAGGAGTGCGCACCGTACATGCCTGTGCTTTGACCTCCGACACGAAGCACATCACTCTTGCGGCGACCGTCATGGCCAGTGGCAAATATTGAGGCCATTCCTCATCTTCAAGGATAAACCTCAAGGACGGATTGCAACTCGCGAATTCGGGACGTTCCCAGAATCCGGAAGGTACGCTTGCCAAGAAAAGGCGTGGATGGACGAGGCAAAGATGAATGAGTGGATCTATGCCGTCCTACAGCCGTGGAAGGCGCATCGCGATGTGAACAATACATCCATCGAACCGCCCATCCTAATTCTGGATGTGTACCGCGCCCATCAAATGGGTACGGTTGTGAATTGTATCCAAGCGATGGGAAATGAGGTGGTGCACATCCCGCCGGGCTGCACGTACTTGTGCCAGCCAATTGACGTGGGCATCAACAAGCCCATTAAATGTCGTCTTCGTGAAAAGTGGGAAGACTGGATGATGGAGGGCAAAGGGATTGTTGGCGGGGTAGCGAAGGAACCGTCCCATAAATTGGTGACGGAGTGGGTTGTTGAAGCATACAACGACATTCCTAAGGAAATTGGGCAGAATACGTGGAAGAATATGGGATACGAATGGGGTTTAAGTAGTGAACAGGTTTACTAATTATTAATAAAGGACAAAACTTTAGAGTGTCAAAAATGGGAGTTTAATTTAATATTTAACTTAACATTAATTCACACTTTTTTCTAATCAGAATTCATCAACCGGTTCGGCGTATGCGTAACTGCGGTTGCGGTGGTACAACGCACGCTCACTCCTGTTTTCGGAGTCCTGAAGAAAAACTTCCGTGATCCGGAGCAAGCAACCATCAATACGGTGGGCCATGCTACCAATGGCATACTCACGCACCGTGAAACAAACTGAGCAACCGTCCGTGCCATCATGCACTGCGTAGCCCGTGAGGTGCTTGCGCTCTACTAGACGCAAGCACACCACCCTCCCAACACCACTACCTGGCCCTTCAATGAACGCGTTACCACATCCAAAAGGATGTGCAACACAGCTGCGTCCATGATCGTCCAGGAGGAAGCCGACGAGAACGATTTTCACCATTTTGTTGTTGTGTTTTGTATAGTTTTTTTATTGTGGGCTATGGTAGGTACCGCGATGTGAAATGTTGTGATGTGAATTTAGCGGGATGAAGGCATAACTCAGCAACCAACCGGAGTTATAGGGACCTGTGCATATCGGTGTGTTGCTGTTGAGAAGGAGAATTGATCTATAATGACTTTAGAATGTCCTGGGCTCATTTACTCTAGGTGAAAAACACAAATGTCAGGAAAATCGGGGAAATGTAACTTATAATCCGCGGGCACCTATGAACCGAGATTTAACGTAGGTACACAAGCGTAGGATTTTTACGTATGTACTAAAACAATAAACTGACCGTTCCCTGCAACTTCCTGGAAAACCACGGACTTGGTGTGACCCGGTGTCACACTCCAGTACTTTGGGATAAGGAAAATTTCAAAATTAGTCCGTTTCTCCGACTTGGCCTTACTTGTTCGCGTAACTGAGTGACTTGGTTTCACTTGGTGTCACTCGGTTTCACTTGGTGTCACTCGGTTTCACTTGGTGTCACTCGGTTTCACTTGGTGTCACTTGGACTCATTGTCACGTCACTCAGTGTCACTCGGTTTCACTTGTTGTCACTAGGTGTCACTTGGTGTCACTCAGTTTCACTTGGTGTCACTTGGTGTCACTTGGTTTCACTTTGTGTCACACGTTTTGTCTAAATTTGACTTATTTAGATAACCACTACACTGTTCTTATTTCAAGTCTTTTTACTGCAAGACAGGCAACTTTGCCACCTGGAAGTTTTTGGCGAGCCAAACTGACAACAAGTGATGACTTTGGCATTTTTTTTCATCTGATGACTTTCACGACCATCTGACGACCCTGACGACTCCTTGTGACGACATTTTGACGACCTGATGACTTTTGGTGAAGACTTTTTGACGACCCTGACGACTTTATGTGACGACCTTTTGACGACCAATGTTACGACTCATCGATTACCTCTTGACGACCCTTCTGACGACTCTGACGACCCTTCTGACGACTTCACGACCTTCTACTAAGAAGTACAGTTAGAGCAAGTCCCGAACAGTACGAATCGATGACGACCATGACAACTAACGGCCCAAACTGACTACCCAAGAGATCTACTGTGACGACCCGTGCGACTCCACCTGATGACCACTGACGACCCAAGTGACGACCAAAAAATGACCCTGACGACCCATGACGACTTTTGTGATGACCTCTGACGACCCAACTGACGAACGGTTGACGACCTCAAAAATCTCTTGACGACAACTGACGACTCCGTCTGGCGATACTTATCGCCAAAGTAGAAAATTGCCTTTCTTGCTGGTCTGACTCAAACCATTTTGTCCTTCAAAGTCAACTTTGACGTCATTTCATTGCCCCGTAAAGTCAAATATGAATCGCTTTGACATTGGTGTCACTTTGGTTCACTTGGTGTCACTCGGTTTCACTTGGGTTCACTTGGTTTCACTTGGTGTCACTTGGACTCGGTGTTACGTCACTAGGTTTCACTTGGTGTCACTCGGTTTCACTTGGTGTCACTCGGTGTCACTCGGTTTCACATTGGCGTCACTCGGTTTCACTTGGTGTCACTCGGTTTCACTTGGTGTCACTCGGTTTCACCGAAGCCAGGTAGTCGGGGATTCTCAGAGTCTTCTCTGCGTGTCGGGCAGAGTATTTTTCTCCGTTCCGAGAAAAAAAGACCACTTGGTGTTACTTGGATACATTTTATTGCCAAAAAACAGGTTTTCCAGGAAGTTGCTGGAACCCTACAAAAGTGAGAAGTCCCGGTTAAGGTACTCCTGCACTCACCTAACTGATTTTTAACGATAATTCAACTATTATCCTTAGTATCACACGGAATCGTCAAAACGTGTGCTTCTCATAAAGGAACACTTTTATCACCAAAAGTGATTTTGCAAACCGTTTAGATTGCGTCACGGTGAAATGTTTTCTTCGTGCTCCTTGAGCTTCCCGATATATCATTATTATATACCTGCAGCTACAGCAACAATGAAAAATGCTGTATCCTTTTCGTCCTGATCATAATTCTTGATTAGCATTTCTGTCAGGTACAATACCATACCAGACTACCGTGTGTATCAACCTCACAAACTTCATCGAACTCGCACCTGTACTCAACCTGACTCAAACATCGATCATGACGGACCTTGCCAAGGAACAACACGATGCCGCGGACAGTCATGACGTCAAACTCACACCATTCAACCTGATCCGTTATGTCGCATCCATCGCCCTTCTATGCTTCTCCATTGCCATTGTGGGCGCTCTTATGTTCACCGGTAACACTCGAGTTGCCCAAGACGCCAATCCATGGGTCGCCATCATTGTTTGCGTGAGTCATGTGGTTTGCTTCCGATCAAGCCTCTAAGAAATTAATGTACTTCAACTTATTTGCTAACATAATATGTCAACTATTTCTTTCTCATAGGCTATCGCTATTATCTGGCTCTCCATGATTGAAGGCCAGCAAGCTTCTCTTGTCGGCCTCCCACCAGTTGATCCTGATCTTTACAAGGACAGCCACCCGATCACATACAAGAATGCAGCCCTTGCCTTCAAGGGAGACAACTTGGATCGCTATCTCATGGGACGTCAGTTTATGGTGCTCCTTGTTGTCTTTGTCATCAATCAATGCTCCTCCCCTCTGGATCCTACTGTTGATGTGCTGGGATTGCCCAATGGTGTTAAGTTCGTCTTCCTTGATATTGGTCTCGCCTCCATCATCTTCACATGCATTCTTGGTCAGCTCACTTCCCAGGTCAATGCATCCCACCAAATGATCGACTACATCAACACATACTTTGCCCTTTTTACTCTTTATGTCGCCATGACTGTTGAGTTTTCCGGAGTCATGCACTCGTCCTACTTGATCCAAAACGTCCTCTCTGCCATCTCTGGAAAGCCCATCCAAAGCAACGAACCACCGAAGACTGGATTCACTTTTGCCTTCTTCTGGGGACGTGTGATCATGTCTCTTGCTATCCTGGGATTCTGCTTGGCAGTTACACTTGTTGCCCTGTTCAATGGAGATACCTCCGTTTCTGTCAAGTACCCCTCCATCTCTCCCGGACTTGCAGTCTTCCTCCTCTTTTTCTTCATGTCTGTTGTTGGAATGCTGGAGGCTATGCAAATTGCCTTCTTTGCCGTGGCCAAGCTCCCCGCCGATCAACGAGGGACTTCCATCTTTGGAAAGAAGACATGCGACCTTTTGTTTGCTGGCAATGGACAGAACTTGCCAGGCTTCATGATTGGACGTCAGCTGACGGTCGTCTGCTCCTTTTTCTTAGTCGGATCATTCACATCCCTTACCATTGTGCCTGGCGAAGGCAACAACATCTTCGGTGTTTCTGACGGAGCACAAGCCTTCCTCAATTATGGATTCCAAGGAGCAGTCATCACCACTATCCTTGCTTCCATCTCATGGCAGTTGGCTGCTTCGGCGTACCCCATTGCCTTCTTGAACAACCCCGTCACCTACATTCTTTTATGTGTCGCTCTCTTCCTCGAGTTCACGGGTCTCTGTGCCGGTGCCTGGGTCTTGGCTCGCATTCAAAAGAGAGTCATGGGTTTTCAATACGATGAGGTATACGTCGGAACCCCCGAGGATCGTATCGAGAATGATCATCCCGACAAGGAGTTCCCCTCTGATGTCGGCCACCTTACTGGAGGAGGATTCATGGGACACGCCGTTGGATCGCACGATGCGTTGGATGGACCTCTTCCCCATTCGAAGGATGCTCTTGAGGCCAAGAGACGGTCGATGGATGCTCTTGAGGCTTGAGTTCTCGGGCTATGAAATGAATAATGAATAGCGTTTGCGTGCAAACCCTGTTTCTGCCACGCGGCATGTGGAGTACACGGCTGCGATGTATTGCGAGAAACGGGAAGGGAAATTTTGATGTTTACTTGGATAATCTCGTCTTGTATTTTGTTTTATTTATGTAGCAGGAAGAATATAACTCGAATGAAATACTTGTACGCTGTGGCGAAATTTGATGCGAATGATTCCTGATTCATCTTACCCATTTTGAATGGTAGCTCTGTCGCCATCGAACGAAGACATGTCTTACGGAAATCACGAATAAGTCGTTCGAGTGTCAACTACTGCGGAATGAAATCTGATGAATTTCATGTTCGTCACTTTTTCATTTCCTTCATGCGTATCCCTTGAGGCTATCCTTATTGGTCTGTGGCGTGGTGTAATGGTCAACATTCCTCGTGCCTCCTCGTCGAGAAAAGGCGAGGAGGAGGTGAGGAGGGATCCAATCTGGATCCAATAATCTTTGGTCGCCATGGCATCTTCCAGCACGTAAAGCCTCCGCGTACACCCTCTGACAGAGTCCTCTTGACCTTGTGATGTCGCAACATATTCTGCCTGACCTATCGAACCCTTATCAAACCTGTTGTAGCCCTCGTGTAAAACTCTAGCAGACTGTAGCTAAGTGTAGCTGTACAAAAACATATAGATATCTCACTTCAAACGTTAGAGGTAATCTTTACCACAAAACCCGTGTCTCGTTAGAAGCTTAGACAAGCTCGTTACCATCTGTAGACCATCTGTTACCATACATCTCGACACGATGATGTCATCTTGTTCATGAACTTGATAATTATGAAAGGTGCACCCTGCGTTGCCCCGATTCCACATCGCCAGCCGCCACGAGGAGGCCAGGAGGTCAAACTAATTCCCAGCCCAGTTCTCCAACACAATGCGAAAGAAGAGCCTCAAACCACCTCCGCCCCCCTCCGAAGTAATCGCCTACACCGCTAGCACTTCCCAGCCGCCTCACGACACTTCCGAACTGGATGTTGCACCGTCCTCGCTCGAGCTGCCGCCGTACCCAAACGCACATGTCGAACAAGGCCAACAGCAACAACATGAACATCATGAACATCAACAACGGCGATCCCGACGAAATCGAGACCGCGACGACTTTCGAACGAGCATCACGCCCAACCTCCTCACGACGGATTTGTTGGTCGATTCCGACGATGGATCGTTTTGGAATTTGGCGCCTCGTTGGATCGAAGATGTTTATCGAAGGACTGCTCGATCCGTGGCGGATTCGTCGACGTTGCTGTTTGGAGTGGAGGACGACAGGGAGGTGGTTTGTGCTCGGGATGAATGGATGGAGGAGATGGAAGATCTGCCTCCTGGTCATGGTGCTGCCGATGGTGCTGCGTTGGACGACAATGGTATACTCGATGAATTGAGTAGTTTCGGAGGGACCGAGACAGGAAGATTGAGTCAATTGACGGAACGTAGTGTGAAATCTGCCGTAGTTCGCGTAGTTGTTTTGTTGGCTCTTGTTGGTACGGGGATTGCCCTGATAGTTCGGTTGGCTACTACGACAAGCACAACATCGCATTATAATCGTGTCCGATTCAAGTGGAGCAGTTGGATGGATCATGTTCGTGATTCTAGAGTCTTTCAAAAGAGGAGAAGTCGTAGATATCTTCCCATGAAGACGAGGCTGATGCTTATTTCGGGTGCCGAGGTGTTTGAGGACGAGATGAGTCCTCAGCATAGAGCACTGTGTGAGGCTTGCACTGTAACTTCTTCTCTTTCTCCTTGTATGCAACCCAACTCATTCTTTCTCATACCATACGATTTTGACTCAAAGTATTTTTGAGCGACGGCGATCCTTTGGCACTTGTGAGTTAGAGTCTAGCATGAACTATTCTATCCTTCATGCGTTTTCCTGCCACACCATGTAACCAAACGCCTCTACAAACCATCCTACCACGAATAGGACCCAAATGATGCAACAACATCCACACAACTCATTCAAAGATATGCCTTGGCCGTGTTATACTATGCAACCGAGGGTGCTGCATGGAATCATCGGATCTACTGGCTCACGGGACAACACGAATGCGGTTGGCAATTCGTGGTGTGCTCTGATATTCAAGAGCATGCAAATCTCACCGGTAGTAAAAACGTCACTACTGAGGCCGTGGCCGATGGTACTGACGATGTGTTTTTATCCGCAGTAGATGCCGATTTAGGTCTGGGCTCGGGTCATATCGTTACAGGACTTCAGTTGTACGGTATGAATCTTCGAGGGACGCTCCCTCGCGAATTGTTTACAACCCTGAAATATCTTCACGTGCTGGACTTGGGCAATAATTTGTTGCACGGAACCCTTCAAAATTATCAACAGCTCCTGTATCTGAGACACTTGTATCTCATTTCAAACAATATTACCGGTACAATTCCGAACGCCATGGTTTCGGGACTCATCAATTTAAAAACTCTGGCGATTGGGAGCAATCAACTTTCGGGAACGATACCAGTCGATTTGTTTCATGATTTGATGTCGTTAGAACGACTGAACTTGGAAGGAAATCGACTGACCGGAAGTTTGCCCGACATTTTTGAAAGTGGCACATTACAGGATGTTCGACTGGGTGATAATTTATTGACTGGTACCATCTTACCGTCCTTGTTGGGCAGTGTAGGGACACGACCGTCACCCATAACAAAATGCGATTTGCATGGGAATCTGTTGACAGGCAAACTTCCCGCAGTCACAAATGCTCCAGAGCTCAAGTTTCTTTATTTAAATGACAACAAACTATCTGGGACTATTCCAGGAGACATTTTCTGTCAAGGATCCAATTTGGCAGATATTCGATTGAATAATAATTCGTTTAGCGGAGAAATCCCCAACATCAGCTGTACTATGTCTGAATTGCAGCTGCTCAGCTTGGCATCAAATGCTCTTACGGGCTCCATCCCACCTTCCCTTGGCAATCTAATGCCGAGGGTGCGTGAGATTCACTTGTTTGGAAATAAGTTGACGTCTACGATTCCAGAAAGTTTGTTCCAGCCTCCTAATCTGACGGCAGTGCTCCTGGGAAATAACGCTTTGACGGGAAGCCTCACGGCAACGATGTTTAGCAACGCAAACCGCCTGGAGCTCTTTTACGCAAATGCCAACATGTTGAGCGGGAACCTTGGCGGAATTTCAACCGCAAAGCATCTGGTGAAGTTAAGGCTTGAATACAATAGGCTGACAGGAACTATCCCTCCAATGGACTTTCCAGAATTAGAGCTATTCTATGCATATAATAACAGCCTTACCGGGCCTCTGCCAGCGGAAAGTAATTGGCCCAACATGCGCAAACTCAAGTTATCAAACAATAGCTTGACTGGAGAGATAAGTCTGGGTGCATCCAGTAATCTTGAGATTCTTTCTTTGAATGGCAATTCGTTCACAGGCAGTATTCCTAGCGAAATTGGTGAATTGCATGATTTAAAGTGAGTAATTGATAACTTCAGTATGTTGTCGTGTTTTCGTCTCGTTCTTTTTTCTCAATCACGTTCGCAAATGGACTTGGGGCAACGCCTCTATTTGTAAAGAGCACTTAGCTTACAAAGGAACAGGCTATTTGGAACAGTTCCAAGCGAAATACACAAGCTCTCCCTGCTAGAGGAGCTTAGGTTAGATTCCAATGGTTTCTCCGGGGTAGTGCCTACTGAGGTTTGTGAACTTCGCAAGTCATTTCTCGGTATCTTTGTGTCCGATTGTGGAGGGTCGTGGCCGAAAATAACGTGTTCCTGCTGCACAGAATGTTTTTAACAGTGTAATTTCATGCTGCGCAGTAAATTTGAATGACAACCATCTTTATTCCACTTGGATCACTTAACTGGTCACTTCTGTTACACTATTTGAATCATAACAAGTTGGGAAGCATACATCATTTGTGACAAGTAAATCTTTCAACCACCGACAGAAGGACAACAATTGGACTCAAACCAACACAAACCCATCCAAAAATCCAGCCTCCGCTTCCAAACACAGTGCCGATCCCTCTTTGCACAGGTACTTCAAACGTGTGCACATCCTCATTCAGCGTTGGAAACGCGACCATCGGGCGACCATACGGATCAAGGGCTCCAGTCATTCCATATTCACTACATTTGATCAGAGTAAAACCATTCTCGATGGCACGAAAGGTATTATGCCCCCAAAGGTTGTATCCTATCGACGCCCAATACCAACTAGGTCCAATTACAAGGTCTGCATCATGTGCATTTTGCAGAAGATACGAGAAGTCAAAGTCAAAACAAATTGCCATGGCAGTGTTTAGTTCTAGATTTTGTCGCGGCGGTGTTCCAGAAGCACTGCACCCATCGTTACGGCATGTTGTTGTTCGTGGTGTGAACGTCACCTCGGCGGGATGCGGTTTTACCGATCCTCCTAACACATAACTTTCTATAACGGGCACTGGCCTATTTTTGTTGTACGAAGAAATCACAACACCCTCTTGCATCATTTGGACCCGGTTGTACACTTTCCCAGCATTACTGCTGTTGTCTTCGTCCCCTTGCACCATCTCATAAAAGGTCGGTGCGACAACCGCCCCTCTATTATCCGAATTCCAAGCAAACATATTAGGATGTACCGTTTCATCCACGGCGGATTCGGACCACATGATCAAATCGTCACCGGCCGCAAGCCGTTCGTTTGTACGGCTGACCATTTTTTGCAATGCCGTTTGATTACAATCGCTTTCGGCTCGTGTCACGCAAGATACTTTCAACGGTGTTTCATTCGCCACCGTGGTCGGCCATTGCGAAATGTCCTTCAAATAGAATCCTCGTCCGGATAACTCTCGTACACTTCCATAGAGGAACATGAGCAAAGATATAATGGTAAAAGCAACCTTGTGTCCATTTGGAACTGAATGCCTTAACATATTTGGATTTGGAAGGATTCCCAAACCCACCGAAATGGTTGCCAACCATCCCATCCAAAACACCAAGTATATTTCGCCGAACAAGGATGATACTTGGCGAAGAGCATAGACTCGTGACAATCCCATGGCAGGATTTCCTGCTCCTCCAATGGGTGAGAATGTAAACACTAATTGAAAAAGAGAGGCGTATAATATTGGAAACACGAATGGGGATAGATTGAATCGAAGAATGATGGATTTTTGAAGTGTTTTGTTCGTGTATTGGCCAAGTCTCTGTTCTGATTTGGTGGTACATTTGTGCGCAGAATCCATGCTATTGACGTTATCATCATTCCGTTCGATTGATGCAAAGGAAGCCTTATCACAAGTTGAAAGGTTGTCTTCTGACCTCTCCACACAGCTCTCATCCAGAATGTCGATCTTTAACGGAGTCGATTCCACAGCACTGGACTGGTGCACAACTTCTTCGTGCTCACAAGAAGCTTCATCATTTTCTACATTGCCACCGGCACAACGTTCATCCTGGCCCGCCCCAAGACTCCAACACTGCACAATCATCATCAAAGTTATCACCGCGTACAACGCCAAAATAATAATCAATCCCTCCATATATGCAACCACAGGCAATACACCATTCATTAAATAGTCACGTGCCGGTATCGCACGAAAGAGAGACACGAGTATCCATCCCACAACGATGCGTCTCCAATACGATGCATTTACGGTATCTCCACAACAGGAGTAGGAATGATAGCAGTAGGCAAGGTAAAATGCTGGATGGGAAATGGCTACAAGGGGAAGGTAGCAGGAATCGGCAAAAAGAGATGTGATGCAGCTTAGTGATAGGAGGACGGAAGGAGGAGGATTATGGCAGGTTTTTGAGAGATTGGTTGCCTTTCCTGTTGATTGATGGAATTGATGGTCCATTGTTGTATCTCATATTATTATCTTCGTTATGTGGTGCAGGGTGGTGAATCAAGATTTTTTTTTAAAATCTTAGTTTATCACTGAGCAGGTTTCTCCTTCTCCTTTTCCGTCATAAGACTTTTTTTTAACTTTTGAATTTTATAGGTGAATCCACAGATACACTGCTGCAAATACCCGTAAACGCCTAAGTGTTTGGGTTCTCACGCATGGGTATTCAATAACTATTGATATGTGATTACCTCTAAAATTATATCTAAAATTAATTTATAGCGTGGCCAAAAATTGTGCTATGGAACACTATGTTGGGTTTGTCGGGGACATGTCAGCATAATGTCACCGTGACAAGACAATGTCACCAAATCTGGGTGACATCCTATATGTCGGCGACATTTTTAGCTCTAATCTCACCCAGTCACGTGTCATTTGGGTGAGTCACACATGTCTTTTCCAGTCTGCAAGACAGGCAATTTTCGACTTTGGCGATAAGTATCGCCAGAAGGAGTCGTCAGATGTCGTCAAGAGATTTTGTCGGTCGTCAACGGGTCGTCACTAAAGTCGTCAGGGGTCGTCACTAAAGTCATCAGGGGTCGTCAGGGTCGTTTTTTGGTCGTCACTTGGGTCGTCAGGGGTCGTCAGGTGGAGTCACATGGGTCGTCAAAGAAGATCTGTTGGGTCGTCAGTTAGGGTCGTTAGTCGTCATGGTCGTCACCGAGTCGTACTGTTCGTCACTTGCTCTGACGCACGGTATGATCAGAGACGTAGATATTTGTGGAAGGTCGTGAAGTCGTCAAGTGGGTCGTCAGAGTCGTCAGAAGGGTCGTCACAAGGGAATCGATGAGTCGTAACAATGGTCATCAAAAGGTCGTCAGCAAAAGTCGTCAGGGTCGTCAAAAAGTCTTCATCAAAAGTCGTCAGGTCGTCAAAATGTCGTCACAAGCAGTCGTCAGGGTCGTCAGATGGTCGTGAAAGTCGTCACTTGAGTAGAAAAAATGCAAAAGTCGTCACTTGTCGTCAGTTTGGCTCGCCAAAAACTTCCACGTGGCAAAGTTGCCTGTCTTGCTGTCTGTTACATCACCGCTATGTGAGAAGTACATAGGATACAGACCAGTTCTGTTTCCTATATCATTATGCACAACAGGCACAACAGCCTGAACTTCATAATCGGGGAACAACAAGCTTTCCAATTAAATAGTTCCATCCTCCTCACCATGACCGCAGATATCTCCGGCCATAGAAGGCATTAGACTGTGCCATCACCAAAAGTCCGTAGCCCGCAGCGAACTCTTTCAACAGGTATAACTCGTGAGGTGAGAGCACTATTTTTACTATTTGATTTGGCTTATGGCGCGTTTTACACTAATTAATTGTTTCAATTACACTGATACATGCCTCCCAACCCACACTGGGATATCTCAGCCCACAGTGCGAATTAGGCCGCGCCGCCTTCAGCGCCGACTAGCTAGCAACAACAGCTAGCCGACCATCCAACCGCCAAGGTGATAATCCATGAATTTTTTTGTTTCGTCAATTTTTCGCTCTGACACCACACGCATTTTTTTCAATTATATTGTTACTTGCCACCAACCCGCACTGGGATATCTCAGCCCACAGAGCGAATTAGGCCGCGCCGACCTCAGCGCCAACTAGCTTGCAACAACAGCTAGCCGACCATCCAACCGCCAAGGTGAGAATCCATCTGGTTTTTGTGTTTCGTCAATTTTTCGCACACCCTCATACTAACATTTTTTTCAATTTAATTGTTACGTGCCGCCAACTCGCACTGGGATATCTCAGCCCACAGTGCGAATTAGGCAGCGCCGCCTTCAGCGCCGACTAGCTAGCAACAACAGCTAGCCGACCATCCCACCGGCAAGGTGAGAATCCATCTGGTTTTTTGTTTCGTCAATTTTTCGCACACACACACATACTAACATTTTTTCGAATTAAATTGTTACGTGCCACCAACCCGCACTGGGATATCTCAGCCCACAGTGCAAATTAGGCCGCGCCGACTCAGCGCCAACTAGCTAGCAACAACAGCTAGCCGACCATCCAACTAGCAAGGTGAGAATCCCTTTGGTTTTTTTGTTTTGTCAATTTTTCGCATGCACACATACTAACATTTTTTCAATTAAAAGTTACGCCCCTCTGAGCCCGCCCTGGGATATCTCAGCCCACAGTTCAAATTTGGAGGCGCCGCCACCAGCGGCCACTAGCCAGCAACCATAGCTTGCTGGAAAACAAACTCAGCGAGGTGAGAATCAATGTGGTTTTTTGTTTCGACAATTTTTCGCACTGACACATCCACGCAATTTTTCAATTGAAAAGTTACGCCCCTCCGAGCCCGCCCTGGGATATCTCAGCCCACAGTGGGAATTTGGCCGCGGCGCCGCCAGCGACCACTAGGCAGCATCCAAAGAAAGCCGCCAGTCCACAACCCAAGGTGAGATTTAACTTGTTTTTTTGTGTGTACATTTTTCACCCTGACACATCCACCAGTTTTCCAATTAAAAAGTTACTTTCCTCCCAGCCCCACCTGGGATATCTCGACCCACAGTGGAAATTTGGACACGCCGTCACCAGCGACCACTAGGCAGCTACCAAAGCAAGCCGCCAGTCCAACTCACAAGGTGAGATTCAATTTGGTTTTTTTGTTATGATAATTGACACATACACTCATTTTTTCAATTAAGAAGTTACGTGCCTCCCAGCCCGACCTGGGATATCTTCATCTCAAGTGGCAGAGGGAATTAGGCCGTGCCGCTTCCATCACCCGCTAGCCTGCAAAGCATCCAACTTGCGAGGTGAGAAAACCTTTTGTTTTTATGCTTTCACAGTTCTTGCATGCACAGTAACTAATTTTTTACAATTAAATTGTTAAGTCCCTCCTGGCCCGACCTCGCGAACTGGGATATCTTGACCCACAGTGGGGATTTGGACGAGCTGCCACCAGCTACCACTAGGCAGCACTCCAAGCGAGCCGTCAGTCAAACTGGCAAGGTGCGATTCGATGTCGTTTTTTTGTTTCGACATTTTTTCTCTCTGACCCCTTCATGCGTCCCTCTCTGCTCAACCTGGGATATCTTAATCCTATTAGACTCTTAATGGTGCAAAGTCCTCCAAAGTAGCCTACTTTTCAGTTCTCTTTTTTGTGAACAAATGAATTAATAAATAAATAATTGTATGACATTGAAATGTTAATTTTGATATTGTATTTTATTTTATAATAATTAGCTTTATTGAATTAGTGCATCATGAGCTAATTGTGGTGCGAAATTTGTGCTCAGATCACTTTCCAAGTTGGTTATTGTAAAAGCAATTCATTTATGTTGTTAAGACACCTACCACCTAGTATTGCTACTAACTATTACTACTAGTAAGTACTACTAGGTGACGACATGTCGCCATCTTCGAAATGTCGCGACACGGCGACTTTCTTTGGGCCATCTTGTAAACCCCTAATGTCGCGACATGTCTCGGTGACATCTTGCGACATGTCACTCGTGTCATATGACGTGACAAAAGACTTTCTTTTGAGAGCCTCCGAAGACATGTCGTGTCCCCGACAAACCCAACATAGATGGAACAAATCAAGTAAACGCATCATGCTGTCATTTGGACAAAAATTGTTTTCCATCTCAACGCACACCCCAAATGGTCTATGAACACACCTAGACGCATCACGCTATCACGTTGTAAAGAAATTATAGCGTGGCCAAAAATTGTGCTATGGAACACATCAAGTAAACGCATTATACTGTCATTTCGACAAAAATTGTTTTCAATCTCAACGCACACCAAGAAATGAGACAGCTTGTGTTATTGTTTTGCACGCAAAAAAGTTGAAAACTTCAAGAGACTTTGCCTGTGTGACAGCAAACACTAAAAAATAAAAGTTGAAAACTTCAAAAGACTTTGCATGTATGATATCAAACACAATGATATGATGTTTTGATGTAAAAACACGTCACGCGCAATTTCGACTTAAGCTCACAAGACTACTCTGTTGCCCAAGTAAAAAATACATTCACGTTCTATGATATAAAAACTGCATAGCCAATGAAACCGTAGTTCCGACTGTTATTCATCGTCATTTTTCACAATCACGCAAATATGTAACAACACGTCACGCAATAGCTCTACTTAAGCTCACAAGACTACTCTATTGCCCAAGTAAAATGGGCATTCACTTGAAATACTTTATAAAAACCGCATAGCCTATGAAAGTGTGTCCTCACACTGTCACTACCTTCATCTTTAACCCTCCAACGGCAACTTGTGCAGAATTTGGCACAAGTTAATTAACTTGTGCAGAATCCTGCACAAGTTAACTGAAATGACCTCGTTTCGCCGTGTTCTGGTTAGTTTCACACTGTTCTGATGCGTCAGCTGAATTCCTCACAAAAAATGGCCCTAGAGATGACCATAACAACTACGATCACTTTATCATTCATTTAGCGCAGCTATCTCGTAATCTAGCACAGCCCTCACGTCTTCAATCAAGACTGTATTTACCATCAGACAGCCATCAGATGAGGACCTATAATATTTCTCGATTCCTCGGCTTGTTCAGGACATTTGTACTGCCTAACAGTCCCTCCGTTTCCCAAGCGTGTTTGGCAGTCTCGGGATAGTGTGCCTGTTCGTGCTAACAAACATCCCATCCCCTTCCAAATCACACTGCTGGAATCCTGTTACTGAAAAAATATGTGACGTCATAGCGCGCTTTAACGCCTTAAAAGGCTTAACTTGTGCAGGATTCTGCACAAGTTGTAAATATAACTTGTGCAGAATCCTGCACAAGTTAACACACTTTAAGTGTAAACTCCGTTCGAGGGTTAAAGACCAAGCTAACTATGACCGAAATCATTGGCTGCTTGAAGCAATAAAAAAACATTACTTCACTAATTGTCTATGACTTCAATTCAAGACTGATGACCTTACAAATGAGCGACATCTGACACACTCAGCCATACCACACATCTACTGCTAAAAAATCTTGCAGCGGCTGCTAGTAATGTAGTGACCTTATTGTGTCGCCGTCTGTAAGTCTCAAGCAAGAGAGGGAGGAGAGAGCGTATTTTGTATTTTTTTAGTCTGTGCAAAGTGTTAACCCTTAGGTAGGCAGTATCGTCATTGTATCGTCATTCGCATGCATTGCCACAATTAGGCTCGTAGATGGTGGATTTTGACCATTCCAAGTTTCACATATTGATAATAGATGTGTTGGCAGTAGGTTTGTGTAATTTTAAGTCTGTACTACAAATAATCAATGAACAACAACACAGTCAAGGATGCTTCTTCTTGTGCATGTCGTATCCCTTGTCCCAGCAAGATTTACAAATACGTTCTTCGCATGACATGGGCTTCCGTTCAACTTCTCTGCTCTTGTGCCTGGTCTTCCCTGTAGCACTACTTGCAGTAAGAACTGTCAATCTGTAAATCAACTTGCTTGTCAGTGCAGCCAATCGTCCTGGTGCAAGAGCAGTGGTGCTGCACGAACGCCGTGACAGTAGGCCTCTTACTCTTGGGATCAACACCTGTAGTGAGCGAATTCAAGCAAAAGAAACATTTGTCACATTCACAGGGAAGGGGTGCTGCTTTCCTCATCCAATTAGGCTTGTGCAGCCTTTTCATTTTGTTGTCATGGGTAGTTCTTTTTCCTCGTAATATCCCATAATCCTAGTGATGGTTCATGACAGTAGGGTACAGTTGTGATGATCTTGCACAAGCAGGATGTGTTGTCGAGCCGAGAGACCAGAATAAAACAAAAGTATTTAAATGCAAAAAAGAAAACTAATCATCCACAAAAACCATTTCCTTATTTGACCAATGACATGTAGTATTTATAATTAGGCAAAACTGAAAACAGATCTGTTTTTCTTGAGAAGCTTTTGACATCATTAGATGTGTCATTATTTTGTGTGTGGTTTGCTGTTTGTAGCTGTTGGTATACTATTTGTATCCTGCAGCTATACAAGTTGAGTGGTGTGATGTTGCTAATGTACCACAAATAATATGTCAGTGATGGCAGCACTTTGGGTAGAATCGAATGCTTCTGCTGCATGTGGAAGGCCAAAAGCATGGGGTGCAAGCTTGATGACAGAGGGCTGAACATCGTGCGGTCGAGGGCTTGAGGGCTCCTCATATACCTCCTCTTCAAGTTCCCTGCTTGCGATGGAGCAAAAATCATTGCAGTCCTCATCCAATACACCATCACCATCAGATGGTGCATTTTAGGCTGTGCCAGATCGAGAATTCGATTCCTACGTGACATCGTGAATATAGAACATTGCAAGGAATGTCTCCTGAAGTACGGTTTGGTTGGGAGCTTGAAGGGGTTGTGGAGAGTGCTCGTGCGGAGTTAAGTTCCCGTTAGTCATGTGAAAGTGGGGTATTGGCACTCTTGCAGCCATGTCATCGGAGGTGGGATGGACGAGAGATGTGAGTTTTTCGCCACAAAAATATGTGCCACCTGCCTACCTAAGGGTTAAAAAGTACGATTTTATATCGTATCGTATCATATTGCATTGCAGATGCTAGTAGATGTATCAGTATAGTCTTTATGTCACAAGTCGCCAAATTTCTGTTATCATAGTTACATAGGAATGAGCATAATCGCCAACAAAACCTTGGTCCTTATATGTTGTGTATATCAATAACTGTCAAAAAGCAGCTGTTCCATGATTTTTTTTCAATAAAATAAATATCTACTCGTACCATGAGTAGGTATGGTACGGCTAGTGCGTGCAGTAGAATACCTCGTAGAAGCTTCAAGGACTGCATCACTCATGACTCTAGAGAGAGAAAGAGAGTGATCATGAAGATAACAATAGAGACGAAGATTCAGGCGCCAGTAGACAAAGTATGGTCTGCGTGGACAACACCCGATGATATAGTCAAGTGGAACTTTGCAAGTGACAAATGGTGTTGCCCTCATGCTCAAATTGATCACAAGGGGAAGGTAGCAGGAATCGGCAAAAAGAGATGTGATGCAGCTTAGTGATAGGAGGATGGAAGGAGGAGGATTATGGCAGGTTTTTGAGAGATTGGTTGCCTTTCCTGTTGATTGATGGCCCATTGTTGTATCTCATATTATTATCTTCGTTATGTGGTGTAGGGTGGTGACTGTAGTGACCTTATTGTGTCGCCGTCTGTAAGTCTCAAGCGAGAGAGGGAGGAGAGAGCGTATTTTGTATTTTTTTAGTCTGTGCAAAGTGTTAAAAAGTACGATTTTGTATCGTATCGTATCAAGATTTTTTTAAAAAATCTTAGTTTATCACTGAGCACAAATGTTCTTCTTCTCCATTTCCATGAGACGTTTTTTTCACTATTGAACTTTATTGGTAACATCTAATTTTTGTCTTGAAAATTACCTGTAAATATGCTGTTTCCTGTTTGACATGCATGGGTAGTCAGTCTTTTTTAGTTCGATGTTACCTTTAAAAATATATCTAACCTTAACATAAAGCATGGCCAAAAATTGTGACACACTACCATAGTTACAACGTGTGACTCAACATCACCAAAAAATGGTTTCAACGTAAACGGCGGTTAAAAATCAAAATATCTAAATTCAACCTACCGCGATTGTGCGAGCGAAGCTCGATTTATTTATATTGTAAAGCACAGCACTAAAAAAGTCGTGCCCGTGCGAGCGCACTAAAAAAGTCGTGCACCTGCGCACGCTTGATTTAACAAGATTACAAGCAGCCGCTGCAAGATTTTTTAGCAGCAGTCAGAGCCTGCAAACTGGAAGAAATCTTGTTTCACTAAATTAAGATAACAGTGGAAGCCAGTTAGAACTTTGCTCGCATGGCGCACATGTCTGAAAGCCCTTTAGTCCGCCCTTGGGTGTGAGATAGATACTTAACATCAGTAGTACAAACAAATATAAGACTGTAGAACCCGATATCCCTAGGTGACGTCACAAGACAAAAAGTATCATTTGCCGGCCAGACGGTCAAGTCTCCAGAACGCGAGACTGAGTAAAGAGCGATTTTCATTTCAAACACCAGATTCGTTGTAACAGGCGTTCTCCCCGGGTTTTTCTGATTACAGCCGTTCTCCTTGCGTTTTTCTGACTACAGCAATGACCATAAGCCAAAGATGGCCAACTGACTCCGCGGGGGGTATCTTTCGTCTGTTTTTGGTGATTCGCCATGACGTCACCTAGGGATATCGGGTTCTACAGTCTTATATTGTAAGCGTAGTCATGTTCAGCTCATGTTCAACAAAATATGACTAACATGTGTCGTGAGTGTACTTACATGTTTTAAGTACGAGGTGTATGTAATAAGTTGTGAGCACACAAATTCACTTATGAATATTGCGAGAAATTAGGTGCCATCATTTTGTTTTCATTGAAGTTGATACATGTAAGTCTCTACTTAGAGAACACTAACTCTAAAAAAGCGCTAACTGCGTGTTGTTGTGAGTTCAACTCACAAGGCGTGACACATGGCCTTCAACATGTCGTCATATAAATAGACCCAGACAATTCACTGAGGCCTTGTTCCCAGCTGACATGGGTATACTCTGCTTCATCTAGCAGAGTGAGCATGTTGCCTATATGCACATGGATAAAAAAGACCAGAAATGATTCTAAAAACAAGAGGCACAATTAAGCTGTGAGCAGCAACCCACTACCATGTCTCTAATCGGCAACTCAAAAAAGACGAACTAGGCAGTCCCACAAAGGCTTAAACCCTAGAGGGTGTGAGGTGTGGCCATAGGTTCTAAGACCTAAAAGCCCTTATAGATGTATTGCCTTTTGCCTTTCTTAAAAGAGCATGTAAATAGATAAGCTTTTGAGGCTAGAGAACCCGTTTTATAATCACAGGACGCAACTAGGTGTTGTCTTAGTGCTCAAAGTCACACTCAATTTTTTTGCACTCGAACCAAGTTTTTGCAAAACAAGATATGAATCTTATTGTTGATCTCATTTCGACCAAGTAAGTGGGAACCAAATATGTATTTAAATTGTGAGCGCCCACATATGTGCAAAAGAAGTTGTGAAAAAAGTTGTGTGATGGGGCCGATCATCACAAATAGTTTTGAGCTCACAACTAGTACATTTGTGTGAGACGTCTCCTGGTCATTGGAAAAGTTTGTGTGAAAAAAGAGTTGGTTTGGAAATCGCAGATATTTGCGTAGGGCATGGGGAAATGTGTGAAAAAGGAGTTGTGTAGAGTGCAAAGACAGCAACTCAAACGACTATCGTATTTCTTGGATGGCAAGGTCTGCGCACCATAAGGTCAAGACTCCGACAGTTACAAAAATGTCATTTTCACACACTTAACTCATGCTTAAGAGCCACTTGTCATAACAAAGTGATATCATTATTCATCCCCATCACGGCAATATGTATTGCTCCACGTTACTCCTTCCCGCTCTCGAGTTAAATCAATTTACATCAAAACTCACCACAAATGAAATGCACTAACACTGCCATGAAAAACTAATTCCTCTACAGTACAATTCCAAGTACGAACGAGTACTTTGGTAGATCGGAGGGGATACCAATAATTTTTTACATGTAACAGGCACTTACTTTCAGTTCATAGAGATATGTATCTTTGAACAGTTTTTGGACTTGTCATCTAAGAAATAGGGTAGAGATATAAACGTTACCCTCTAGAGTAGGTAATACATATATAGAAAAAGAATACTAGGGTCTAGACTACTCCCTAGCTAGTTCTGATACTATTTTTGAGGCCTAAAACCAGTTCTCCAGAGTCATAAAAAAGGGAAGAGTCACATTAAAATGACCGAGCGATCCCCTTGAAGTTCTCGTCCAACTAGTCAGTTAACTCAAGCTTTCAAGTCATTTTTGATTATTATGACTAGGTGGCAGCTGGAATTGCGCCAAGTTCCAAAATGGGGCATAGGTTTTTATGTGGAATGAATAGTTTTGTGGCGAGGTCAGGTACCTATCCCAACAGTTTTGCAAGAAATAGAAATATTGCCCAAGTTTGTTCTGAGGATGAGGAGGAGTTGCATTCAATCAGACTTTTTGAATTCGCAAAAGCCCTGATAATATGCAAGTACACGCGACTCATAAATTGACCAGTCTTGTCGCGGAGCAGCCCCCTCAACGTGGGGGAAGTCGCGGAACAGCCCGCTGACGAATGTGGTCTAGATCAGCCTCATGATCGCGTTCTGTCTATTAAAATGATCGTGATTGTGTTTTTATGTGGAATGAATATTTGTAGGGCGAGCTTAAGTACCTATCCCAACAGTTTTGCAAGAATGAGGAGTCGCGCGCAAGTAGTCGTTTTTGATTTCGCAAAATCCGTGATAATATGGGGGGTCATCGCTTAGCAAAAAATGACAAGACTGGTCATGGGGCAGCCCCAAGAACATGAGAACCTTGGAACAGCCCGTTTGACCAATATGGTCTCGGATTAGCCTCATGATCGCATGTTCTTTTAAAACCATGGCTTAGTCAATTAGAATATCACCTGAATTTTTGGCCATGCTGTAGATTGATTTTAGATATAATTTTAAAGGTAACTTCAGACTAAAAGACTGTGACTACCAACGGATGTCAAACACGAGAACAGCATATTTACAGGTAAAATACAGGGAACAAAGACATGTTACCAATAATTGCGAAAAGTGAAAAAAGTGTCTCACTACCAAGAAGGAGACAAAAAATTCTCATATAATGACAAACTAAGATTTTTTCAAGAAAAAATCTTGATTTTTTAAAAAATCTTAGTTTATCACTGAGCACAGATGTTCTTCTTCTCCATTTCCATGAGACGTCTTTTTCACTATTGAACTTTGTAGGTATTTTTATATAAACACTGTTAAAAATACCTGTAAAATCTGATTATTTTGTTTTATATGCATGGGTATTCAATCACCGTTGATTTGTGATTACCTTTAAAAATATATCTAAAATTTCTAGGTATTAACTTTTGCAATCAATGGTACTTCTTAACTGTACAATATTGTGTTACCTTCAAGTTACCCTTAGAAATATATTCGTGACCCCCAAGATATCTATGTCAGATTAAAATGACCAAATGACAACGGCACTAAAAATTGAGGGGCTGGATTGCGATTGACGGTAGGCCTTTCTCAATAACAATGGTTTTAATAAAACAAGCAATCACGCGACTAATCCATGACCATATTGGTCAAAAGGGCTGTTCCGCAATTCCCATGTTATTTGGGCTCCGCCGCGACCAGTCTTGTCAATTTTTGCTACGCAATGACCACCCATATTATCTGGGCTGTTGCGAATTCGCAAAAGACTGCTAGCGCGTGACTCCTCCTCACCCTTTGAATCACACTTGGGAAATATTCCCTAATTGGGTGCACGTGGCTCCTCCTCTTCCTCTGAATCAACCTTCGGCAATATTTCTCTATCTTGCAAAACTGTTGGGATACCCATTTTATCTGGGCTGTTGCGAATTAGAAAAAGACTGCCAACGTGCGACTCCTCCTCACTCTTTGAATCACACTTGGCAATATTCCCTTATATTGCGTGCACGCGACTCCTCCTCTTCCTCTGAGTCAACCTTTGGCAATACTTCCTTAACCTCGCCCTACAACTATAAAAACCTATGCCCGTTTTGGAACCTGGCTCAACTCGAGCTGCCACCTTTCCGAAATCGACCAAAATGACTTGAAAACTTGAGTTAACTTAAGGGACGCGAACTTCAAGGGAATCGAGCGGTCATTTTAATATTAAGCTTCCCTTGATGGGGTCACGAGTACTGGTTTTAGGCCTAAGAAGGCTTAGAATTATCTACCGAGGGAGTATCGTAGTCAAAACCCTTTTTCTACATGTACCACCTACTAGGGTAACTTTTATATCTCTAATCCTCGTTACAGGGTGACAGTATCATATATGTACCCAAGTATGTACATGTAACAACATATTATATGTTAAAGCGATTCGAGGACAAGAAAGGTCGGGGTTCAGGGAACACCAGGAAAATTGATTATTCGCTAAAAAATATATCTATGTGCCTAAGCTTTAACTGGACATGTACAGTGGCAGGGTAGAACTACCATACCTAAAGTAGTAGATTATCTGTCAAAATAATTAGGCATAAGGTTATAATATTATACACGGCTGATTGGAAATGCACTAAGAGGAATGGATACCATCTACATCTAATATAGCAACACTACTTAAAACTCTATTATGAAGTATTTGAATCTAAACAGATTTACTAGTTTTGCTAAAATAGATACTCAAAATTTGTTAGATCTAGAATGTATGATTATCAACTAACTTCAAAAATCTACTTCTAATGTAGAAAATCTAAGATCTGCGATCATTGCTAATCTATGATTTCACATCCTAGGCAAGCATCAGTTTAGATCTATTCTTTTTCAAAATCGATCTAATCGTGAATAGATCTTCTCATGAAAGTCTTGAATGTGTCTTTAGGGCTTAAATAAAACAGCAACCTATCAAGGTCGGCAAATATATTGGGGATTGGTTTTCTTTGGAGAATTAGTTTTCTTTTGGCATTTACCAATCTTCGCACTATTCCTACGTTAATATGATAAGGTATCCGGTTTTCTTTTTGGAGATTGGCTTTTCTTTTGGGGATTGGCTTTTCCGTTCACCATTAAAGGTAATTAAAAGCCGGTCCCGTGCCTGTTCACATATATCATCGCCAGTTTGTCACCACGTCACACCAATGTGCTGTAACCTTATGAGAACCATCCTAGCCACGAACCGTTGGGTGACACAGTATGGTACATACGGTGCCAAAAGTCTTGTGAATGAGTTCTGTGGAAACACGAATCACATACATAATTATATATAATATATACGACCTGTTCCTACTATAGTACGACGTACACTATCTTTCGATATTGGTGTACCTACCTAGCTAGAGATACCATAGTGTATTGTAAGGCGGTGCGCACGAGTGATGAGGATTGTATGAATTGTATGGTAAAAAGTAGGTACGATTGGTTGCGCTACGCTTCACGGCGAATGCAAAAGCATGTTATCCGTATGTCACTCATATAGTATTTCCTATCTACAAATAAGAAGAAAGTTAATACTTAAAATTAATTAATGTCTTAACTACTCTCGTTTTGGAAACGAGGTACTTAAGTCACCTAAAAAATAAACGTAGTTCCCTTAATCCCGTCTAGCTTTAATCATAGTGAAAAGATATAACAGCAACTTCCTGGAAAACCACCGACTCGGTGTTACTAGGAGTCACTCTCGGGTACTTGGGGAAAAGGAATTTTTTTAAAATTAGTCCGTTTCTCCGACTTAGCCTCAATCAGTCGTGACCCGGGTGTTTCTTTGTTTTTTCACACGGAGTAACCAAGTGGACTTGATTTCACTTGGTGTCACTCGGTGTCACTCGGTGTCACTTGGTTTCACTTGGTTTCACTCGGTTTCACTTGGACTCGGTGTCACGTCACTCGGTGCCACTTGGTTTCACTCGGTGTCACTTGGACTCGGTGTCACGTCACTTGGTGTCACTTGGTTTCACTTGGTGTCACTTGGACTCGGTGTCACGTCACTTGGTGTCACTTGGTTTCACTTGGTTTCACTTGGTTCGTCTAAATGTGACTTATTTAGATAACGCATTACACTGTTCTTATTATTGTACTTTGCGGCGCCCATAATATTCACCACGCGTTGCCCGCAACCAACTCACAGCATTCAGTATTCAATTAAATAGTTCATGGGGCCACGGCCGAACAACCACTTCTCAGTCTCCAGACTGAATTTGCACCTCCCCCCACATCTCAAGCACACAACAGCAAATAGTGACAACGACAACAATCGTAACGTAAGAGCTGATGTTTTCCCTTTTCGCCAGTTAATTTTCACGCTCGAAAATATTTTCAATGTAACACTAACCTGGCAGCTCGACGGGAACGAGCACATCTCAGTCCCCTGACTGATCGACACCTGCCCCAACGCACATCTCGAAGCCGCCGTCAATAGCGAACAGCAGCAACAACCCGCGAGGTAAGAGGTTGATTTCCCCCCTTTCCATGAAGTTTACTGTCACGCTCTCAAAAAATTTATTGAACACTTACCTGCCGCTCCACGGGAACAGGCATATTTCAGTCCCCTGACTGAATCAACACCTGCATGCGCAGTCATTTTCAAGCCGCTGTCAATGGAAAGCAGTGGCGACGACCCCAAGGTAAGATCTTGATTTTTCCCCTTTTTTCGCAAAGTTTTTTCTTGTCAGCGAAAGTTCAAATAGCTAATTTGCAACTCCACGGGAACAGGCGGTTGCTGGTGTCGCTGACTCGTTTGCCTTTGATCCTAAAACCATCAACAACCAGCCATTTGAAGATGTCTCACCGTTTCTTGAAGACGGAACATACTTGCTCTTTACTGACCTTAGAAGCCGGGGACCGAGTGGAGGCTGTTCCGCCCTACTCAAACAGCAGGACCGGATAAAACGCATTCATTATCACTTCGCTAGTTGTTGGATGTTCGACGATATGTTCGATAACCGGTTAGCTGTCTTCTATGGAATGAAGCTGCTTGCAAATGCCATGCAAAAGCCCTTTTCATTCACCTGTAAGTTACGCGAAGGAGAAACACCGAAAGGAGCGGCCTATTTGGTGGATCTAAATGCGCAGAGTGATTCCCTGGGTCCTGTCCCTAGTAGAAAAAATGGAGAGGAATACACAGCAGAAGAAGTGGCCGATTATCCTCAAATCACTTTTGCACTTGGTATGACTCTAATTTGGATGTAGAATCTAACATCATGATTTCCGATTGGAAGCAGTTGATGAGACCCGGATTGGTTCCAATTCACAAAAGGCAACACTATATTGCCTGAAAAAAGTAATCACATACTCCTGCTGTTAAAACTAGATACATTGGAAGAATGTGGTTTTTTATTAGAAAATATGGAAAGCTGTGTTCTAACCGGATGCCTCCATTGTTAACGTAAGCAAACTAGTGCAAACCTTGATAGTTCCTCTGCCACCTCAGACTATGTCCCGTAACACATTTCTATTAGCTACATTTGCAATATGACATTGGTTGGTGCTGCCTCATTCCAATATATCATAGCACATGTTAAAGGTTTCCTTGTATACTAATTATGCCCTCATTTTTAGGTCTTCTTTGCCATAGACCCATGTAATCATAAGATAGCTGATGCATCTATTGTATGTAAAATATCCTGGATGTATAATTGTGCCAGTTTACAAAAATACTAGTACAAATATATTTTAAATAGCATATTATCACAGAATTGGTACAACATGCAACCTATTACTCTACCATGTAAGCCAGCTTATAAGTAACACATATGTTAGAAGATAAATTGTCCAAAGCTAGTGATTTAAACAGGGTAAAAATATTTCTATATTCACAACTTACCCGATTGCATCAGGTAGCAATATTATTGTACCTATCTTGCCTGTTTCCTTCTTTTCTGATCCATGCAGTTCATCCCAATAAAATGTTCATGTGTTGTGTGGTGACTTCCAACAGCATGAGTGCATTACATATGTGTATATTGCTGGTGTGATGCAGAATGATGGATATAGTTCCAATTTACTGGATTAAATACCAGAAAAACTCAAATGTCTGTGAGACATGCCCAGTCTTACTTGTACACTGGTGATGCCCAGAAATCTTGCTTACACAATAGTATGGTACACACCACACAATAACTAGGTAGATCTAGACATCACCGATTGGTATAGTGACACAGCAACAAGTTGACCACATTTTTTCTTTTTCCTAATCGTAGCCCTAGTATAATTTAAATTTTATGGAAGATACATGGTTGCTTTCAATAGTAATGCATTTTTATGTACTACACATAATTCTTGCAGATTCCCAATTCACAAAAACTCCCAAAATGGCTTCTGATTGTATGCTTTAACAATACTTGTACCTCTCTTAATGAGTGGTTGCACTAATCAGGAAAAAGGCAATTTACCGGATCATGTGTCACAAGCTCCTCAGATATGCAAATTGAGCTTGCACACCCATTGATCAATTTACCAGGACCATGTGTCACTTCCACTGTCTTGTTACTTAACAAAGTAAGACTTCTCCCAGTTTGCAGGCTTCCACTGCTGCTAAAAAATCTTGCAACGGCTGCTAGTATTACCTACGAAGTGAAAACATCCTTAATTCTAAAACTTAGTAACACGTTTACATTTAAAGGTTTAGTATGCTCTTATTGATGCTCAGACATTCTGAAGGCAAAATCTGAGAGGACTGGATTATAACAAGGTAACATATTGTTCTATGCTCAACCCAATGGCATTGTTGTGTCTTTTCAATCAGTCTTATAAGCTGAGAGGGCAGTATCACCTTCACTGTTTGACCAACTTTTTCATGGTGATGAAAATGTGAACCACCCACGCAAAAACATGTTCAGCCCAACCCTAGAATAGATAGTGTGTTTCTGTGTGTGATGTAAATAATATATTTTGATTAATAATAGTGAGTGGAATTTGTGAGAGATTCGTGGACATTTATCCACATTTCAGTAATCTTATTGGTGACAATAAAAACTTACCTCTACCCAGGTAGCTACTTTACCAGCTTCCACTTTCTCTTTTTTATGGCTGATTGCTGCTTTTGTCTAAACCTGTGCTATGATTAGGATAACCCCGCATAAAAATCATGGATGCAAGAGTTGACACAAATTCCCACATTTGAGTACACAACAATAAAAAGCATGCAGGTGTAAATATACCAAACCTTCCCTCAACTAACCAGCCCTCAACTTTGCTGAATTTGTAAAGAGTTTCGGACTTTGTGGCATTTTGTGGTGAAGGAAGGCTGCTGTTGAAGAGGTGACATTAACAGGCATCATACGGATGTGTTCTATCTTTTACCATGTACTGTCGTTGCAGCAGATGTTCCATATTCTACAAGATGAATTGGGGGGAGGGGATCCAGCAGGCAATGTACTACAATGTTTTTGATGTGAAACAACAAAATGAACATGAACTTACTGAGAACTATTGAGGATTGCTTGGGTGGGAAGTCACAGCCACTCGTAGTGGTTTGTAGCCTTCATGAATCAATAATGGGCCAAAGAAAAGTCGCACAGTAGAGAAAGATTGAGCAATGGCAGAGGGAGCATTCATGACGAATAAATGAGGGTTTCTATGGCCTCTGCTGCAGGAGGGTCATTGGCGGATGGAGACAAATCGGCCATGGTCGCATAATCGTTTATGTGTTGGTTGTTTGGGTGATGTGCACGAGGGAGAGGAGATGTTGTTGTGTACAAGCACAACACAAGCGTGGCTGGATGTGTGTAGACAGAGTGTATACAGTATCAAGATTTTTCTTGAAAAAATCTTAGTTTATTAGTAACTGAGATTTTCTTTTTCTCCTTCTCCTTCTCCTTCTCCTTCTTCTCCTTCTTCTCCATGAGACACTTTTTGAACTATTGGCAATTGTAAGTAAGGGGCATTATTAGCACTCCTCACATGCGATATTTTCACACATATTTCACGTAGTCATGGAAATTTGCGCACATCCCTACACAAACTTTTTTTCACACATTTCCCAGTTTAGTGACATAACGAGCTGACAAAAAAATTGTGTGACGACACACACTTTTGTGTCGCCAAACAAATTTTACGAACGTCTGTTTGAATGTACATCTTTCTTGCGAAGCCCACCGATTTTCCACTATACATTCTTTTATCAGAAAGATGAAAAATTTGAAAGTATACTTTTCCTTAACATAACAGCCTACTGTCGTACTCTTCCTCGTTCAAAAAAAATTCTTCTCAATACTTCCCTCGTTTAACAATTTGTGAGATCTTCTTGGGGAAATCAAGATGGTCGTCTGTGTTCCAGCTGGAATGTCGAACAAATTGTGAGAACGTGAAGGGACATTGCTAATAATGGTTTCGTTTCGAGGCCGTTTTTTGTGTGTGCGCGACGGAGAGAAATAATGCACCTAATAAGAGAATATTCCTGCCAATTACCTGATGTCTTTCGGGACCATATTGGTCAATCGGGCTATTACTGGATCGCTATCTGGGCTGTTGCAAATTAGGAACAGACACATGCATGTGACTCCTCCTCATCCTCTATATCAATCTAGAGCAATATTCCTCTATGTTGCGAAAGTGTTGGGAAAGGTACTTGACCTCACCCAACAGCTATTCATTCCACATAAAAAACATACTTCCTCAGTGCATCGAAAAAAGATGAGGACTCGTCTTGAAAGCTGGCGAAACTCCAGCTGCCATCTTGCCAAAATTGACCAAAATGACTTGAAAACTTAAGTGAACTTGATGGACAAGAATTTCAACGGGATCATGCGGTCATTTATCTGACTCTTCCCTTTATGGGGTCACGAATATTGTTTTTAGGCCTAAATAGGCTTAAAATAAACTGGGGAGGCATCTCTAGAGACCCTAGTATGTTTTTCTATTTCTACTATACCACTACTAGAGAGTAACTTTTACTTCTCTAGTTAGTGCTTTGAGTTCCTAATCCAGTGCTGTTTGACAAAAGTGTGTTAACTCAAGCTAAAACTTGTGCCTCTAGTTAACTTAACTAGATCAATTTCTTTATCTTGTTAATTATTCATAAATTTCAATAACTAGATATTAGCACCTCTTTTTGATCTTGTTAACATAACTTACATAATTTTACTTCTAGATAACCAACTTTTACATTTTACGAGATAGAGACTACACCGGAAAAGGGACATTGCTTTGTATGTATGCCAAAAGCATGGATATGGTCCTCACTGTTTTTGTCATTTGAGATGATGTGACAAACATGTTCTGAGTATCATTAGACTGTAGTTTTTGGCAAGGACTCGAATGGTGCAATCAGATTGACTCAGAAGTGAGCGCAAGTGGGCAAAACCTGGCAATGTCGTTAACTAGGGTGGATTTTTGCTCTAGATGCGGGTGAGGCTTAACAATCTTATCTATGATTTACATGCTCTTTTAGTAAGGTAGTACATCTATAAGGCCTCTTGGGTCTTAGAACAAATGGCCACACCTCACACCCTCACGGGCTTAAGTCCGTGCGGGACTGCCGAGTTCATGATTTTTTTGTTGGGCTGATACATACATGGTAGTGGGTACCTGCTGCCACTTGCATGTACAAGCATTTGCATGTAGTTGAAAAATCTTAGTTTATCAGTTAAGGAGATTTTTGTTCTTCCCCTTCATCTCCTTCTCCTTTATCCCCTTCTCCATGACATGTTTTTTAACTCTTGACTATTTTTGTAACCAAATGCAAAAACCTCAATTTTAGCTGTTATTCAATTATTTTCATCTTTGACACTCAATGGTCATCACTGTCATTTCATATGTTTGTACCGTAAAGTCTATATCTACTTTTGAGCTTGTGTGCACTGCTCTAGCAAAGCTAGCACAGCGAGAGTGCTAACTGGCTTCCACTGTTATCATTATTTAAAGAAACCTGACTTCTTCCAGTTTGCAGGCTCCCACTGCTGCTAAAATATCTTGCAAAGTCTGCTTGTAATAATATATACCATGTTAATTTGTTAGCAAAAAAATGGTGGTCTGTGTGACTGAGGGAAAATCCTCAAATTAGAGGACACGATTCCCATAATAAAGTTCATCAAGAAAGCACTTTATGGTCTGACTCAAACCGTTGAAGCTGTCTTGTCCTTCAAAGTCAACTTTGACGTCAGTTGATTGGGCTCCGTAAAGTTGACTTTGAAGCCTTTGTTAATTTTGACGTTGGTGTCACTTCGGTTCACTTGGTGTCACTTCGGTTTCACTTGGTGTCACTCGGTTTCACTTGGTGTCACTCGGTTTCACTTGGTGTCACTTGGTGTCACTTGGCGTCACTCGGTTTCACTGTGACGTCACTTGGTTTCACTTGGTGTCACTCGGTTTCACTTTGACGTCACTCGGTTTCACTTGGTGTCACTCGGTTTCACTTTGGCGTCACTCGGTTTCACTTGGTTTCACTCGGTTTCACTTGGTGTCACTCGGTTTCACCGAAACCAGGTAGTCGTGGATTCTCACTGTCGTTCCCGCATGACTCGGGTTTATTCCGGTCTTCCCTGCTGGTCGGACGGAGTATATTTTCTCCCTTGTGGAGAAAAAAAAGACCACTTGGTTTTACTTGGACACATTTTTTCGCCAAAAATCAGGTTTTCCAGGAAGTTGCAAGATGTAATTATTATGTCTATTGCAAGCTACACACAAATGTGAAAAAGGTCTAAGTGTACTCCACTTGTTTATTATACGAACTACTTATAATACTGCAGGAGTAAAAAAGGTCTAGTCATCATCTAGTATACTTTATCAACACAAAATTCCACAAAGACTAAAAATCCACACAACAAACACACAGAACCCCAAGGTACAGTTCCTTAGACCATGATGGAAAAAGTCACCTAGACATAAAAACATCAGGACTGTACCCCTGCCCCATCAGCCATCTCAAAGGCCATCTAATGTACCTCCTAACTCAGAGACTCCAACATAACCAAAAACCCTCTCAAAACCATCCACTACCTCCTGTGCTAATTCCTGACTGTTTACTCATGCCCTTCTTGCCACCTGTCTAATTCCATTTCTTTGAACACTCCACCCACCATGATTCCTGCCATCCACCATATTATTAGCTGGACTTGGAGGAAGTCTTGCTTTATTCCGCTGTACCATTCTTGATAATTTCACTACGAGCAACCTTTCTTGACCACGTCCCAATTGTATACTTACTGAGCTGCCCTTCATCTTTTGCACGCCCAAATATAGCTCACAGTCTGCTTGAGATAATCCATTGTGAAATGAAAAGAAGACTGGACAAAATCCTCATCGACATCTGTTGGTATCACCAATCCTGGAGCCTCCGCTATCTTCCAAAAATTGGTTTCCACTTTGTGTCTAACTCATTTGCCAACTCCTTCCGTCGCAAATCTGAACCCTTGAGCTACATGAAAGGCTTGATCATGTAAGTCTTGTTGACAGGAACAACAGCCTTACCCTTCAGCCACATTCTCCAGCCATTCAAACGAGTAACTTCGGTAAGAAATGCAAAAGACTCTGGGACACACCAAAACTTACCCCAGTAGAAAAGAATGTTTCTCCTCTGCAGTATGTCAACATGATCACCAGCCACAGCAACTTTGGGTTCAACAGGACTGCCACCTATGTTACCAACTTCATCCAACCGTTTCATGAGTAAGTCTTGCAAGTTCTTTAGCCTCTCATCTAGGATGGAAGAGTTGATACCACCATCAGCCTTCACTTTTTGTCTATAGCGTTACTTACCGCCTCTTCAAGTATTGCTCATTGCAATCTCTTCCAGCTTGTTGATGCTGCACAACTGCTCGACAAATGGAGGGATTCCTGTTACAATTGCCCATGCCAGATGTGCTGCTGAACTTTTGAAGGGGAATTGTACCCCTCTATGATGTCTATGCACAGTCTTGGTGCCAGAATTTGGCACTAGATAACATCATAAAATGGTTCTATGATTTTGACTTAGTCAAATTAATATTGCTAGTTTACTAGTACTTTCGCATGTAGATTTCTTTCCATGACGTGGGAATATCATAGAGTTTTCTATGATGGCTAGCAAAAAATAGTGACGTCATCTATGATATTGACGATGGGTTTAAGTTACTAAGGAGCAGTCTTAGTGCTCACACAACTCCTTGTTCACACATTTCCCCATGTCCTACGCAAATTTCCTCAATTTTGGACCCAACACTTTTTTCGCACAATCTTTTCCGACGACTGGGAGTTGTCCCACACAAAGTTAATAGTTGTGAGCTCACAAATTTTTGTGTCAATCGGCCCCATCACACAACTTTTTTCGCAACTCTTTTGCACACGTATGGGCGCTCACAATTTAAATACATATTTGGTTCCCACTTAGGTTTGGTCAAAATGAGATAATAATAATATAATATTCGAATATTGTTTTGGGAAAACTTTCAAACCAATATTTAAGTGAGTTTGAGTGCTAAGGCAGCACTTAATCACGTGCTGTGATTGTATAACGGGTTCTCTAGCCTCAAAGGCTTATCTATGTTTTACATGCTCTTTTAAAGAAGGCAGTGCATCCTTTAAAAATATACTAGCACGGAGTGAGCGCTAACTGGCTTCCGCTGTTATCTTTATTTAGAGAAACACGACTTCTTCCAGTTTGCAGGCTCTTATTGCTGCTAAAAAATCTTGCAGCGGCTGCTTGTAATCATATCATATTGCATTGCAGATGCTAGTAGATGTATCAGTATATTCTTTATGTCACAAGTCGCCAAATTTCTGTTATCATAGTTACATAGGAATGAGCATAATCGCCAACAAAACCTTGGTCCTATATGTTGTGTATATTGATAACAACTGTCGAAAAGCAGCTGTTCCATGATTTTTTTTTTTAATAAAATAAAATATCTACTCGTACCATGAGTAGGTATGGTACGGCTAGTGGGTGCAGTACAATACCTCCTAGAAGCTTCAAGGACTGCATCACTCATGTCTCTAGAGAGAGAAAGAGAGTGATCATGAAGATAACAATAGAGACGAAGATTCAGGCGCCAGTAGACAAAGTATGGTCTGCGTGGACAACACCCGATGACATAGTCAAGTGGAACTTTGCAAGTGACGAATGGTGTTGCCCTCGTGCTCAAATTGATCTTCAACCCGGTGGAAAGTTTTCGTACCGAATGGAGGCGAAAGATGGATCGACATGGTTCGATTTTGCAGGAGAATTCATCGCGATTGAAGAAAACAAGCGAATGGAATTTCACCTTGGAGACAATCGGTCAGTCGTAGTCAACTTTGAAAAATCCGGTGATGATACAGTCACTCTATCTGAAACTTTCGAAGCAGAAGAGGAAAATTCGGCTGAGCAACAAAGACGAGGTTGGCAGAGCATTCTCGACAACTTCAAAAAACACGTGGAGTCCGATTAACATGTTAAATGGAATTATCCCTTTGAATTACGAACAATCTGCAGACTTGCGTATCAGGAAGCACATGTAAAACCATTGACAATCTACTTAAAATTTAAGACCATTGATTTTGTGCGTTTAATTGGACCCCTTGAATTTCTAGACGCTCACAACCACACAAAATGTTGCTTTCAAATACCTCCCTCAACACTGTTATCTTTTTCGGGTTTGATTGCCGCAGCCTCCACAATCTTCGCCAGGTCAGAGAGCTATCCAGTTCAATCCGTGGTCGACGACTGCCTCACCGGTGTTTCATCGAATTGGCATCATTCTTTGGAGGACAGTCGAAGGCACATAAGACATTTGTAACTTTAACTTTTGTCCCTCAGGGCATGTGCAACATACTCAAAGTCCTAAGCAACCCCTCCTAGGTTCTAGTATTGACCCTTTTTTGGCCTTTGGTGTGATTTTATCATCTTTCCCTGAAATTCTGCATTGGATGCAAGAGTGAAAATCAAGGGGTGAGATCAGTGCTTGACAAGCAGCAACCTCTGCAAAGGCAGTCAACACACTTGGCAGGATTTGACTAGACGGACCTAGCTGCCAAATGCAAGTGCATCAGCATATCTCTGAAACACTCAAAGTTTATGAGCAACTGGCTGATGTTGGGTTGGATAGACCAGGATCTATTACTAGAGGCATCGATGCTTGGTTACACACAATATTTTAAAGAAATATATTCTACAGAAGAAATTAACGATTATAAGGCAAGCAAACTATTGCATGGAAAGATAAAAGTATTGCTGATTTGATGAATGTATCTATTTGTGAATGGGTTTAGAGATATATATTGTGGGGCATGGTAGGAGTGCTACCAAGTGGATTGGATGTTACTTTTTATATGTACAGTTGAATGAATGATTGCCACAGCTTTGGCACAGGATATGAAGTGAACTTGGAGATTACAATATCCTCAACTATTCATTTTTACAGTGGATGTTTAGTGAAATGAACCCAAGTAGGGTACGCTGGGATGACCAAAAGTCCTGTTGGTATGTTGATTTATGGCAAGAAATGGTATCTTGCAGTCATGGTTGATGATTTTCTAATACTATTGGACTTCAGATGGACAATATAGGTAAGCATGTAACATGGTATTGTTGGTACTATAGCAAGCTGGGGGTTACAAAAAATTCAGTTCAAATGATCATGAATTGCCTCTTCATAGTCCAGAAGATTGTGCAATGCTCTTGCATAGTTAAGAGATTATTAGTTGGACGTGTTTCACTAAATCTGATTTATTGTTGTATCATCAGCTTACAGCAGTAAGAGCTTAGAATCTTTCAATGATCTTTTCTCATTGAATTGACTTTTAGTTGAGCAACACAAATTGATGTTGTAATAAAAATACCCTTTAAATTGGGTTTTTATTCTCCCAAAACACGAAACAATATCAAGACTGTAGATCTTATGCCTTACTCCTAAAATATAGTCATCTTTGTGAGATGCCATGCCTAGTGTTATTCTGGCTGTTCATACAAAACCTGGCAACAACTGCACTGTGTTCTCACTTCTCTTCAGTGAGATGGGCATCTGTACCAACTGTGACAGTGATGCATGGTACGTTAATGAGGCACGTAGCATCACCAAACAATGAGATGTAATAGAAAGTAATACAACATAATGTGTTGCTGATGACAGAGAGAATTGATTTTTGATAATTTTGGTTTTAATTTTAGTTTGACAAAGGTCAATTAACTATGCAAAAAAATTATGAATGTAAAGAAAGTTGGATGCAAAGAGATTTCAACCCAAGCTGATGTTAAAATCAATTTATAGAAAACATAATTTTGTTTGATCAGAGCCAGTGAGTGCTTTCACAAATATTATTTTGCATTTTCGATCCAGATTGCAAAACATCTCAAATGAATGTGAGATGGGTCTGGAATGGATATGGTATCTATGAACATAAACGGTGCACCAGCATTATTTATTTATGGGATTTTTGTTCCAAGTTTAAGGTGTGTGGGTTAATTAGTGGTTAGAACATGTTCCTAATTTCCATAAGTTCCTAGCTAGTTATGGAAAGGGATGAAAGTTGAAGGACGCTACTCTGGAAATCCACTTTTTGACAGACACACATATATAAAGTGTGGCCAATTTTCTCATTTCAGACTCAGTGCAGTTTATTATGATTTGACATTCTTCATATGATTGGCTCACCCCCTTGTTCATCCCCATTATGATAGAAACAGTTGAACAAAAATGTTTCCTGTTGGAGCGCTACATTGGCATTGCTTCGGCATAGCGGCAGAGTTGAAAAGTTGAAGTCATGATTATTGGGGTGGGGTGAAAAATATTTAGAATAATCTAGAATTGATTCTAATCTGTATTGAGTGGCCAGCCAGATCCAGTTTAAAATCCATGTAGAATGAATGTGAAATGAATTTAGAATTGACTACACTAGATCTAGAATGCAAAACATATTTTTTGGCAGACACCAAATGAACTATGCTGGAATTATACACATTAAAACGTGAAGAGCATATAAACTGATGGGACTTAAATCCCATTTATCATAGGATATTTTACTTAAACTTTATTCCGTATTCGCCCTCTGTTCTAACAATTGTGACTTGGGAAATAACTAAACTCGCAACAATGCCAATGCTGCTAGCTGCAGCTGCAACAACATCAATTTTCCACAAAATTCAAAATTACTACACACTTTTTGGCAAAACAAAAATTCTGTTACTCTGTCACATGGCTCTCCTGCAATTCCTACCACAAAGTTTTGTGGCAATTACCTAACATAGGCCAAGAATCAGCCTTTTTTGTACCCCTGGGTACAAAACCTAAATGGAGCATTCTCAGGACTCCCCCGTAGGAGAGTCCACCTCCCGACGGCATGGACTCCCCAACACTGAAGTTCAGAACCCCAAACAAGAGAACACCCTTGAGGAAGATCTAAGCATCTATCAGAAGGGTATAGACATACCATATTGTGTAGAAATCTACACAATGATCGTTTGCATCGTTTGGATTGAAATGCAGTTCCACTGCCTTTCCATCCTCACAATTGTATCAAATATAGCTCATAAAAATCAAATCTTCGACACCTGTTGAGACTACCTATAATTTTCTCGTGATATTTTTTACGACGATTTTCGGCTCATTCACTATCTATAGATAACAGTGGTGCAACCTTCGCGCACCAAAGCCATCGACATCCAACCCTTCCAACACAAGGCACGCTAACAAATTTTTTATCGCGAGCGGCAATTCTTAACTTTTCGCACCAGCGATGGTTTTTTTTGCACGATTGACGATCTCTCCAAAATCGGCTACGCGATCGACGACTTCCTACGGTTTCGCGATCTACGAGCTCTCCAAAAATTCTCCCGCGATCAGCAAGTAAAGCGATAAACTCACTTCTGTGATCGGGGATTCCTACGAGTCGGATTAATTTCGCGATCAAGAATTCTCGCGAAATAGTTGGAAGCAAGACTTTCAAGAAATAAAAGTCGACAAAGAAAAATTTAAAAATTTAAAAATAAAAAAAGTTCTTTTTCGAGCTAACCTCAACAGGGCACCCGAGACCTTTTTCAAGGCCTTGTTTTATAATGCTCCCCTTGGAGAGGCAATTAAGAGGATGTTGACAAGAGCCCAGAAGGACTCAAGCCGCAGGACTGTGAACGGAGTTCAGGGAGGTCCAAGCCACCCATTTCCTACATTCCCACTGCCATGGACACCCCGGAGGTAATCAACAAAATCAAAGTCTCCAACAAAATGACCTTGTCTGTTACTGTCTTCGACGAGGGAAGTCCTGAACAGTTCCTCAACCATGTCCAGACCTTGATGGACATAATTTCCCAGAGAGGCTTAGACACGGACTACAAGGAAGCCTGCAAGGCAGATAAAAAGGCGGGGGCAAAACTGACTGCGGCCACTGCGGCCAAAGCCAAGTACAAAGGGACGGATGAAAATTCCCCCGTCCTCCAGTCGTGGAACAAAGCAACTGCTGCTAAAATCCACACCAGTGAGGCCATAGTGTCCCCTGGCCAAGCAATCTTCCTGCAGTACTCCACTCAATTGTTGGAGACTGCCCGTTGTCCTTGGATGGCAAGGCATACCCAGTACCAAAATCTCGCAAAGAAACAACTATCAAAGAACTGAATAGATTATGCGAACTGGGAGTGGTAGAGTTTCAGCCCGAATTGGAATGGGCATCACCATCATTTATCACTGGAAAACAAGACGGAACTGTACGCTTTCTCACTGATTTTAGAGAAGTAAATAAACCACTAGTTCGAAAGCCATTTCCATTACCCAAAACCAGTACAGTCCTGCAAGAGCTAGAAGGTTTTCCCTATGCTACCACCCTAGATTTAAACATGGGTTATTATACCATACAATTGGATCCCGATTCATCCAAAATATGTATCCTCATTTTCCCATGGGGCTAGTATTCCTACCTCCGATTGCCCATGGGCATCGCAGGTTCACCAGACATCTTTCACGCGAAAATGTCAGCACTAATGGGAGCCTTAGAGTTTGTACGAGCTTACCTTGATGATTTGTTATGCATCACAAAGGCAAACCTGGAAGACCACTTTGACAAATTGAAAATGGTGCTTACCAGGCTATACGAGGCGGGCTTGCGAATCAACGCCCGAACGTCATCATTCTGCACCTTTGAAACAGAATATCTAGGTTATACCCTCACAAGAACAGGGATTAAACCACAACAGAAAAGTTACAGGCAATTCTTGTGATTAAATCGCCAAAAAATGTCAAAGACCTCCGTAAGTTCCTGGGCATGGTCCAGTATTATAGAGATCTTTGGGCAAGACACAGCGACTTACTTGCCCCACTCACCTCACTGGTAGGAGATTGCGGTCACACCAAGGTCACCAGAGCCAATAAGACGAAGAAACATCCATGGTACTGGGATACGGTGCATCAAAAAGCATTCGATGACATGAAGACTTCAATTGCCAAGGATGTAGTCTTAGCCTATCCCGATTATTCAATGGAATTTGAGATATATACTGATGCCTCGTCTAAACAACTTGGATCAGTTATCACCCAGGGTAATAGGCCCCTTGTGTTCTTCAGGAGGAAGCTGTCGACGACGCAACAGAAGTACAGTGTGACCAAACTAGAACTACTGGCCATAGTGGAAACACTCAAGGAGTTCAAAGGCATGTTGTGGGGACAAAGATTAAAAGTCTACACAGGCCATAAAAATCTAATCCAAGACGCCCTCGGATTAACCTCTGACAGTGTCTACCGATGGAGATTGCTCCTCAAGGAATTTGACCCCGAAATTGTTTACATTAAAGGCATACATAACACTGTTGCCGACGCCATCTCTCTCTTAGACATCAGACCAATACCGAGCGAGCACGAGAACTGGATGACGTTCACCAAATGCTGGTGTCATTACAGCATGCAAGACAAGAGTGCGATAGACACCTCTACATACCAAGAGGCAATGAATCTGGTATTTGCAAAACGCAGCGAAGAAGATGTAATCTACCCGTTAACAGTACAAGAGATTGCAGAAGCACAAAAGCTTGATGCCAGCTTGAAGACGTTGAAAGACCAGTACTCGACACAATTGGTCGAAAGTACACATCTCCTATGTAAGGACGGAAAAATGGTCATTCCAAAAAATCTTCAACACCGTGCAGTTAGTTGGTATCACCACTATCTACAGCACCCTGGACACACGAGACTCGAAGAAGCCCTTTGTGCTGTGATGTATTGGAAAGGTATGCGAAATACCGTCCGGAAATATGTCAAAAACTGCCATGCATGCCAAGTCAACAAGAGGCATAAGCATAAGTATGGGAAATTCCCTACTAAATTTGCCATCACAAACCCTTGGGATGTACTATGTGTGGACCTTATTGGCCAGTATACAATCAAAGGTAAAGATGGGACAGTAATTGATTTCATGTGTCTGACTATGATTGACCCAGCTTCGAGCTGGTTTGAAATAGTTGAACTACCGGTAATCACTGAGGCGATTATTCCCCTGGATACAAAAGGGCGGAAGGGTAAAAAGATCCATGAGGAAGCATACTTTGATAAATCATCAGCAATGATCAGCAACTTAGTGAACAAGACCTGGTTTAGTAGGTATCCACGTTGTCAATACATAATTTATGACAATGGAAGCGAATTCAAACTTCACTTCAAAGCCCTATGTGACTCATATGGGATCACGAGTAAGCCTACCAGTGTCAAGAATCCACAAGCGAATGCAATTCTAGAACGTGCGCATCAGGTGATATCATCTATGCTCCAAACAGCTGAAATAGACATGGCCCCTTCAGTAGAGACAAGCGATATAGACAAGTTCATGACGAACGTTGCTTGGGCCATTTGCTCAACATACCACACAGTACTAAAAGCCTCCCCAGGTGCAGCCATCTTTGGACGGGACATGTTGTTCGACATCCCCTTCCTGGCCGACTGGAATAAAATTGGAGAAAATGGGCAACACCAAACAGACCAAAACACAAAACGGGAAAATAGCTCACGTTGTGATTGGGACTACAAAGTTGGTGATCAAGTACTTCTTAGAAAAGATGGTATACTCCGCAAAGGTGAAAGTAGATATGAAAGTGATCCTTGGACTATCACATTGGTTCATATGAATGGCACCATCAGGATTCCACGCGGAACCAAATCAGAAAGACTGAATATACGAAGAGTTACACCTTTTTTTAACAACCAAACTTAAAACCGTATTAAATGTCAGTTTCAAAACGACAAAAATGGACTCTCCCTCTTCAAACAACACTTACTTGTTACACATGTTTAACAAACTCTTTCGTTTGTTATTGTTACTCTCATGAGAACCAATTTTTTTCACCTAAAAGCACTTAGGTTTTTTTGATTCCATTTTTACCTGATACTCAATTCGTGGGGGCGAGTGACATAGGCCAAGAATCAGCCTTTTTTGTACCCCTGGGTACAAAACCTAAATGGAGCATTCTCAGGACTCCCCAGTAGGAGAGTTCACCTCCCGACGGCATGGACTCCCCAACACTGAAGTTCAGAACCCCAAACAAGAGAACACCCTTGAGGAAGATCTAAGCATCTATCAGAAGGGTATAGACATACCATATTGTGTAAAAATCGACACAATGATTGTTTGCATCATTTGGATTGAAATGCAGTTCCACTGCCTTTCCATCCTCACACTTGTATCAAATATAGCTCATAAAAATCAAATCTTCGACACCTGTTGAGACTACCTATAATTTTCTCGTGATATTTTTTACGACGATTTTCGGCTCAGGTCATTACCACATAACTCAATGTGGTACCACAAGTTGTACCACAAAATGTTGTATTGTAAAGTTACTGAAATGTTGTAGAACTCCACAAGCATAGGGTGAGTGAGACTTGTTTACCACAATTCCTACCATATTATCTACTCCACCATTTACCACAAGATTTGTGGTAGAGTTTTGTGGTAACTTGAGTATGCCTACCACAATAACTACCACAAACCTTGCAAGCAGGATTATCTGAAATCTTTCGTTTTATTCACTTGTTTCACGGTTTTCTTAGGGAAGTTGATGTTTTTGATGAGGATATCAAGATTTTTTCAAAATCTTAGTTGTGTTGGAAACCGAGCCGCTTTTCCCCTTTCTCTTCTCCTTCTCCTTCTCCTTCTCCACCCCCATTTTCTACTGAGTGTAGACAAACCATTTTATTTTTAAACCTAGGCCTTCCTGTGTTGCTACAAATGGAATTCTATCTAGCTTGCTACAAAAAATCTTGCAGCGGCTGCTACTAATCTTTGTTGCGTTGGAAACTTAGCCGCTTTTCTCCTTGTCCTCCTCCTCCTCCTCCTCCTCCTCCTCGTCCACCTTCTTCTTCTTCTTCTTCTTCTCCTTCTCCTTCTCCTTCTCCTTCTCCTTCTCCTTCTCCTTCTCCTTCTCCTTCTCCTTCTCCTTCTTATTCTTCTTCTTCTTCCTTTTCTTTTTCTCCTTCTTCAGTGAGACAGTTGTTTGACCTTTCAAAGTGATTCAAGGTGAATTACCTGTACAAATTAATTTTTCGGGTTAATCATATTTTGATCTAAGTTTACCTATAAAATTATATCTTATTCCAAAAATGGGAGTGATCGTGGGAGTGGCGCACATGTATAATTATCTCTTATTCCAAAAGTGGGTGCGATCGCGTGCAAGGCGCATGCGTCCATTTTCTACTGAGTGTAGGCAAACCATTTTATTTTCAAACCTAGGCCTTCCTGTGTTGCTACAAATTAGATTCTATCTAGCTCGCTACAAAAATCTTGCTTCGACGGCTAGTAATTTTTTCTTCTTCTCTACTGCAACAAGAGACTTGTTTACCACAATCCCAACCGTATTCTCTACTCCATCATTTACCACAAAATTTGTGGTCGAGTTTTGTGATAACTTGAGTATGCTTACCACAATAACTACCACAAAGCTTGCGAGCAGGATTTCCTGGAATCTTTTGTTTTATTCACTTGTTTCACAGTTTTCTTAAAGGGAAGTTGATGTTTTTGCTGAGGATAATTATTTTTCTCCTTCTCTACTGCAAAAATCTTGCAATCCAAGGTTGGTCAAAGTGACGTGTGGACACGCAGTCATAGAGTTCGTCAAAGGGTCAATCATGCATGTTATGTGCCGTATAGGTGTGTCTTTGTTAGCCTTCTGTCCTTGAACATGTCAGAATTCCAGTGTTTGGCGGACACGGTGTATGGTAACTACACTATTACTATATATGTTAAATACTGGAAGAACAGGTAAATATGTTTTTCAAAACAGAGGAAGTAGACATTACGATCGAATAATTATCTCAACGGATGCTAGTCACACAACAGAGCAATTAAAAAAGACATCCTTTGTTTCACAAAATATATTATTTTGCCGGTTCTTCCAGATACAAAAAGTCATGTCCTTCACCACAATAAAAAATACCGTAAGTCTAAAACTATTATGAGACACGAAAATGTCAGCAAAATTGCCCAACTTTGGCACGTTGTTGTGTCCGTTAGATTAGGATCCAACGACCAGGTGACACAGCAGATTCCTTCTACGTGCTCTCAAGAGCTTAAGTCAAGTCGCGAGGTCCGTCAACCCATCAGAAGTTCCCAACACAACGACCATATGATCATCGAGTTTCATAATTTGTGATTCAAATAGTACGTCGTAGATCTTGGTATGTATTTTATGTAGAAGAAAATGTCAGCGAAAAATCGATTGTCAAGTGGAAACTGGCCCAAAGTACGAAGGAATAAGTGAAAATCGAATTTGTGGTTCAGAATAGTAATTGCGCTTCATTATAGTTTTAGACTGGTACCACCCACTGATACCTATCTGCGTGGCAGATAAGAACATTACAAGATATGTGCAGTTTCGAATGTGGTATTCCTACTCCGATTCGAGCAGCTCAACGCATTGCCGTGTCAAATCTGCGAATATTCTTCTCCGAAGTGCTTGGTATTCCAAACTTGAAGTAGTACTCGATGGGCTATAGATCATTCGTGTTCTGCTTCAACTTAGAAGATTTTTAGGAATCTTCATTGGACACTCTACGTGTAATTAACCGAGATAAACATTTTTCCAGTATGCATTTAGAGTGGGTTACGCCTGGGCTTAACGTAGGATTCAGTATTTATGAGTTGTGTGAGTACCGGAGAGAGAAGTTGGCGAAAAAGTAGAAATTCTATTTCGACTCCTTCATTGTCAAGAGGCCTTTTCGTCGTTTGGTACCGATGCCGTAATGTGCATGCAACATTTGTATGTGCCTTCGTTGTACTCCTCCTTTTACTAGGGACTCAAAGTCGTGTAAATAATTAACGTTTGGTCTTGGCGAGAGGATACTATCTGGCTTAACGACACACCTTTACGTCTATGAGACTTAACAACACACCTTGGAGTCTCTAGGTTTTTGTAAGTATGTGACTACCTAGATCAGAGGTATTGTAACAACTGGTTCGACCAAGTTGAGGAACGAATCTCGACATGCACTGCTGGAGCCTTGTCCCACCTGTCACATACACCATGACATACACCATACCAATCTAGGTAGTTGCGTAGGTTTACACTGTGAACTTATCCTTGATTCACCTAGCGCCTCACAACTAAAATCTTCCGCACCATTTGGCTCCGCCCGCGGCATCCATCACACACCCCACCCACCGGCATCATGTCAACCACTCGTCCACGCCGCCTCCCTCCCAACGCCGAACCCTTCAGCACCGAAATCTATAACATCGCGTCCTCCGACTCGGAGGACGAAGACGTGGCCAACCACTCGGGCATCTACAAGGTCGAGAAAATCCTCGACAGCAAAACCGTGCGCGGGAAACCGCGGGGGAAGAATCAAACGCTGTACAAGGTGCGGTGGAAGGGCTACGGTCCCAGCGACGATACGTGGGAACCCATCGAGAACGTGGCGTCGACGGGGCATATCGATCGATTTGTGAGGAATCAGAGGCAGCGCCGTCTCAGTAGAAAGACGCCGGGGGCAGCGTTGATCGAGTACGAGGATGGGGAGAGGTGTTTGGTCGATCTTACGGAGGAGACGTTTCGATCGTTTGTGGATGGCGACGACGAGAGTGCTCGTGGCGAGGACGAGGGAGCGGTCAATGATTTTAGACTTATTTTTGATGGAGCCAAGATTGAGTTGCTCTGGCCTTATATTAATGTTTATTTTACTGCGACCATCATTTCGTGGACTCCCCTCCAATGTTCCTTCAAGGCCGATGATACGATGAAGCATACGGAGAAGGCTTTGGTTCGTTTGGATGCCGCTGTTGCGCCCATAAGGAACCACAAGATTAAGGCCTCAACACCAATGAAAAGCGCAGACGAATCTGAAATCCCAATAGAAGTCAAGATTTGTAATGAAGGCCCCACGACCTCTTCAACCACGACCACAACCACAGAGTCAAAGCCTTCTGAACTCACTCTCGATACAACCAAGAAGACAAGCAAACAAATGAACCGTAAGCGAAAGGTTACTCGAATCAAAGCATCACCGTCAAAATCGGCATCTCGTGCTTCTTCTCCAAAGGTCAAAACATCTAAAATGGGTGGAGCGAGAAAGTCTCTCTTTGGAATGAAATTGAATCTAAAGAGTCCTCTTGCTGAAAGATCCATGGCAAAGCACGCCTCGTATGTCCCGAAGAACGAACCACACAAGAATGTGGAGCAACAAGTACAGAATACGGAGCAACAAGTACAGAATATGGAGCAACAACTACAAGACATGGATTACTTCTTCCCCGTAGGTCATGAATTATCCATGTCCAATGACAAATCAAAGGCACTGCTCGAGATGAACATGGCAATAGCTTCAGCAGCGACACCAAAGACATCCATGGACGAAATGTCCGTTAGTGACGACTCGACGGTAGTTAGAAATCTATTGTTGGGAGAAGAACAAGACTTGGTAGAGGGTCATTCACAGGATAGCACTGTCGATGACTTTTTTCTCAATAGCGATGATGAAGATGAGGAAGTGGCGGCAGATCTTTTGAGTTGCGAGTCGAAGAAGCTTGGGAATGACGATTCTTGGCTTTCCTCGTCCGAGGAGGAGAACCTGTCGTGTACCTCGAAGAGACAGCGTGCAGATGAGATGGATTACGAAGGCGATCAGGTAACACCGAAGAAGGCGGGGAAGGATTTTGTCAAGCCTAACGCGAGTCGTAGTAAACGCAAACGAAACGATGGCGAGCCTGCAGTAAATTGTCACGATCAAGAATATAACGCAAAACCAATCAGCAAGAAGCATCATGCGTCGAAAAGTAATGTCTGTAAGAGAAACGATATGGAAAAGGGATCATCCGAACGACGAAAACCACGAAAGTGCGTTTGTGTTGATAAAACAGCGAACAACGACAGGGACAATGTCTCCAACACCAAAAACAACAAAATCAACAAAAAGAAGAGCACCAATGGAAGAAACTCGAAGAATCAGACCAAACGACCAGTAGCTACGCAGAAGCAACCACGTCTTCAAACCCAGAAAGAGGAGTTTCAAGTCGAAACAATCGTTGACAGCATAGTAGACCGTCACGGTGCAACTCTCTACAAAGTTCGGTGGCAGGGCTATGGACCAGACGACGATACCTGGGAACCACTCCACAATGTCGCCCAGACCGGGCATGTCGATCGCTTCGTTCGACGGAAAAGAGCGGAGACGATCAGCGACGCATCGCCTGGAGCGGCCATCATTGAATACGAAGACGGGGAACGTGCCCTGGTCGATTTACGGGAGGAGACGTTTCGTTTTTCATTGGGAGATTTTGTGGACAGTACCAACGAAGAATCGGAGAATGATTTTAGAATCGTGTTTCCGGGAGCAAAGTTGGAGTTGTTTTGGCCTTATGCCGATTTGTACTTTAATTGCAGAGTGATCTCGTGGACTCCGCTTGAAAATAGCGGCCAATCACTGTCATTGGAGGATGAATCGTGTACTTCTGTGCAAGCGTCTCCTAGACCAAAGGACGAGAAACTTAAATGTGTCTCAATGGCGAAAAAGAATTCAAATGCGTGTTCTCCAAAGGAGAAAGGCACACGGCCAACCTTGGCACGCACTGAATCAGGCATTGCTGCCGCATCAATCCTTCAAAAGATTGCGTCTAGCACATATTGCCCGATAACTAGCAAGGACTTGGACGCAAGCAACGATCAGAACAAAACAGCTCCTACTTCTTCGTCGAGCCCGCCGTCGTCACTTACATCTGAGGACAAGCAAGTGGCTTTCAATGTTAGCGCAGAGACGGAAACCACACCGAATCAGGTCCCATCCCGTTTTTCATTACAATACAGCGAGTCCATGGAGAAGACTGCATGTATCCTCCAGAACTTTAAGGGACATGCACCGAGTGGGGCCCAAGATGACGAACCATCAAGGGACTGGAATGACACAGCATCCACCTTTTCCAGTGAATGGGGAGCTGCCGGTGAATCAAGCCCACTCCCAAAAGTCCAAGTCGAGGTCAAACAAGTATCTTTCGAAAAATCCTTGAGTTGTCCCTCCGACAAAAAGAGTAACGCATTCGCAGGAAGAAGACGTGACTCGATCCACGTTGCAAACATACTTGAACAATTCAAAACGGGCAATAATTGGTGAAAGACTGACTCACACGAAACTTAATCAGTGTAGTTATCACCGCGGAAGAGAAAAACTCATGTATTCAACGAGCGATGAAATGTGCAGATGTAAAAAGGATTAGTAGTATTATAGAATAAAATCGAAATTTCTACGAATTTCGTTTAGCAGTGGTCTAATAACCCATCGAGCGAACAAGCACTAATTGTAGCCACATAAGATCGATTTAAAATAGCTAGCAATCCAACCTTCCTGTAATGTTGTTTCCCAAATCTATAATGACAATTATGCGATTTTTCCGCTGGACATATCTGACTACATCTGCAATGAAAATTGATTCTACACAGTGCAGACTCGTAACGCCATCGCTTCATCGCCAGCAAAATCCTGTAGTATAACTTCGAGAGCCTCGGAAGACGTTACGTCTCGTTGTATGCCCGCAGTAAAAATGGCACGTTCAACAAGCCGCAATACGGTTTTGCATCCGACTTCCTTGAGCTGATCAATTATCATGTTCGACATGGCATCAACATCGACGGCGGTGTCGATGGATTCAGTAATGAGACTTTGAACAGAGTTGGCTTCTGTCAAAAGAGGAACGACTATCAGCGACATGAACCACAGCGGGTTGTTAGATGACGAAGGCGACGACTTGATATCATGGCACAAATGCACATCTCTCCTTCCGTACCTATGGTTTCTTCAAATAGTTCATTTAATATAACACATGCGGCATCCGGTCTAGAAGTTGTGGCGATGACATGCATTGTCTTTTTCCTACCAGACATGGCTTTCGAATGTCCGCCTGCTTTGGCAATGGTTGCATCCGGAGGAGGTGTCCGGAGCAAAGCTCGCAAAGTAGAAACCTATTGGAGTTAGACACGATACAAGACAAACGAGTGTAAACATGCGTAAAGTGTGCGAGAAAGAGATTGGTGAATGTCAGAACTCGAAGATTCTTACCATGATTGTGCTGTAACCATCTTTACTACCACCTGCACATATTTGATCGATATCGTCCAACACAATTAACGAATGAGACATTTCTCTTGCCTCCGAAAACCGCTCCACGAGAGCAGTTGCACGAGCTTCATCTCCACCACCACCCTCGGCGGTTAAGATATCGAGGGCCGTGATAAACCGCACGTAGTCAGCACGCCCACTCATGGACGCTTCTGCGGCTGCCCAGGCAGCAAGAGCTGTGGATCCTGCTCCCGCTCCACCCCCTACTAATAGCAATGAATGCAACTGAGGAGAACTGGAGAGGACTGGCGCAGTAAAGCGGTTGAGATCCCGCTTGATTCGCTTAACCGAGGAGGAGAATTCACTAATGCCAAAGGGATACCTAACCCTCAGAACATCATCCTTTTGCGTAGAGAGGAAAAACATATATTCAGTGAAATTAGGAATCAATACCAAGAATACAAGATAGAAGATACTTACCTGTGTACCCAATGCGGGCCGCACCTCCTCCAAAGCCCTCTCCAAATCAGCACAAGTCACCACTCCGTTCCCATCCGATTCGATTGCTCGTGCGAGAGCAAAACTGGCAGCGCTTCTAACCAAACCAGCCAACTCGGCGCCCGAAAAGTGTTCCGTACGAGCACCCATTCCGTCATCGTCTAGATTTTCAATCAAGTCGATGGCATCTTGACTTAATGCGTCTCCGTCTTTCATTTTTCGTGTGTGAATTCGCAGAATATCTCTTCTCCCTGCCCTGTCTACACAGGGAAGGTGGAGGATGGATGACGATTTGCCAAATACGAGACAAAGACGGCGGATCGTGAGCGAATGGCCGTCAAGTCCAACCAAACAAGCACACACAACAGGTTCCACTCCTCACCGGGGAGTTCCACCCTCAACTGAACCTCCAACCTCCCCGGCCTCAAAAGTGCCGGATCAATCAACTCTGGCCGATTCGTCAATCCCACCACCAAAATATTCGGAGCCTCCTTCACCCCATCCATCTTGGCAAGCAACTGATTGACCACCGAATCTCGTACACCTGTAGTATCGGAGGTCATGCTCCCCCGTTTCCGAGCAATGGCATCAATTTCATCCAGTATGATCAAGTGCAGCGCCGATGCCTCTCTGACTTCGTCGTATTCTCGTTCGGCGGGGGCAAACAATTCCCGAACGCGTCGTTCGGCCTCTCCGATGAATTTGTCGAGTATTTCGGGTCCGTTAACGATTTGTGGTTCTCTCGATCCCAAGAGTCGAGAGAGTTCTCGTGCCAGGAGCGTTTTGCCGCAGCCCGGTGGACCGGAGAGGAGTATGCCTCGAACGTGGGATATTCCTAGGCGTTTGGCGGCGTGGGGGTTGGCGCGGGAGGCTAGGACTCGACGTGCAATGTCGTCGAGTTGCGTGTCGAGTCCGCCGACGTTTTCAAAGTTCATGCCTAGTTTTTTGTTGAGTCCAGCGGTGGAGGAGGAGAGAGAGGTATTGTTCTTGTTGTCGCTGCTGCTGCTGATGTTGTCATTCCCGACTTGTTTGTTGTTTGAAATATCACTCGTTTGTGCCGCCGAACTTTCATCATGTACAGTGACATTCTCACTCCTGTCCACTCTCGCCAACACCCGTTCCACCTGTTCCCACCTCAACTCCTCCATGCGTCCCGTAGCCTCCCCATCCTTCTCCAACGTCGTAATGGGCGGTCGTATCACCACCTCCAACAGCGTCGATTTCATAGCCTTTCCGGTATAACTCCTCAAGGGTCCACCCAAATACTTGACACATCCCTCCCCGGCCGTACTGTATCCTCCTCGTGACTTATCGTCGGTGGTGGTGGTGACAACAAAGGCATCGTTGGCATCGTTGCCACCGCGGACATTCCGTGGACTAATGGTAGTGTAGTAGCCTTGGGCGTTGGGTCCTCGTAGTTTGGCAATTTCCACGAGTCCCGTGAGGGGTTGTAGAATGGTCCATGCTCCCTCGGGCCATTTCCACATGTGACGCCTGTGTTGTTTATATCGTTGTTGTTATTGTTGTACGGTGTGGTTGTCATTGTTGTTATGGAATGATGCATAGAAGACGAAGCAATCATGCTCAATCAAACACACGTGAAAGAGAATTGGACAATACAAGGACAATACGTAACTCAATCGGGAACTCACGCATTTTTCGGCAACACATGCAAAATAACATCCCAATATTTTCCACCCGCCACACGTATTCGTCTCCCTCCTCCTCTCGCTCCTCCTCCTCCATTCTTCACGGCACTGCTTTCCTTCTCGTCGTGTAACTCGTCGTCCTCCTCCCCCCCTCCCATCCAAACAGTCGTACCCAACGTCCCATCCCCCAAAGCATCGTACGCACCCTCCCTCCATCGAATGTCTCCCAACGCCAACATGACGTCATTCAACGCATCGACATTGCACCACGTTCCCCATTCGTATCGAAAGGCCTCGTGGGCGTCTTGTGTGGTGTCCAGACGGCGGGGTTGGCAGGCTCGTGGGATGGCGGTGAGGAGGGGGGCGAGGACGTGTTGGGGGGGGAGCCAGTCGTCGAATGTTTGTTGTTGTTGTTGGTGGTGGTGCGGTTCCATTGGGTTATTGTTGTTGTTGTTGTTGGAGAGACTGGTGAAGAATACCGTGCCAAAATAACGACCATGACCACCATCGTGACGATGTGGATTGTTGTGGAGGCGTCGGTGGGGGATGACACCATCGTTGGTGGAGCCAGGTTGAAATGCGGCTGTCATGGGTGGCAGTACGTAACATGCCGTCGTGACTAACCACAGCACCATGGATCGATTCCATGATGGCCATGACGGTGAAGAAGGAGGATTCCTCGTCATTGTTGGCGGCGGCGGGGTCGGCGCTCCGGTGGGGGGGGGCTACAATATCATCCTTCGAACGACGCGGCCACCATCAAAGATATTATTATGTGGGAGGACACAGGACTGCAAAATACAAAATACATCATGCAATCTTGTGAAGATTCTCATGAGAGCATAAGATCTTTTCGATGATACGAATTCCTATGTATGTTACATGAAGATTCCGATGATAGTCAATCCATATTTTTTTCGTTGTCACGTCATAATTTCTCTCAAGTCTACTTCGCGACATCATCTGCTCACATAATTTATTCAAAACAACAAACACCGTCGCAACTGTCAAAACTTGTCGTCACAGGCATCATCACACCATGGGCAAACCATCCACCGAACAACAACCCCCCCTCTCGGAAGATCTCTACCTCTCCTACCTCAACAACGACGACCTCCTCCCACCTCTCACGGGAAAAACCGTCGCCATTACCGGCACCACCTCTGGCCTTGGCTTTGCCCTAGCACGAACCGCCATTGTCAAACGCGCCTCTCTTGTTCTCTTACTCAATCGAACCTCGGACCGATCTGCCACGAGCGAGGAAAAACTACGTGAATCGTACCTCCACGACGAGGAGGAGGATGCCGAGACGACGACGACAACGACGAGAACGGTCCTTCGATCGATCGATTGCGATCTCCAGTCATTCGATAGTGTCAAGTCTGCCGCCGAGGCCGTCACGGAGGCAGTCCGACCGTACCATGGATTGGATGTGCTGTGTCTCAACGCTGGTATTATGGCATGCGATGATATTCGAACCAAGGATGGATTCGATGTACAGATGCAGACGAATATGTTGAGTCATTTTCTCCTTGCTTCGTTGTTGTACCCTTCGGTGAGGGAGGCGGCCGAACAACGAGGAGAGGCGAGGATTGTATCGCACTCTTCGTCGGCGAGGGAGATGGTCAAGAAGTTAGAGGAGAAATATTTTACCCAATGCCATGGGGGGAGTCTGGGGGGAAACAATGCCAGTTTTCTTTCGCAGTTTCTGCTGGGGAAGGAAGGGCCATGGGTTCGTTATTCGCAATCGAAGCTTGCCAATGCCGCATTTGCCATGGCACTGCATCACAAATTGCAAGCGATCGAGTCGAAAATCAAGTCGGTCGCTTGTGAACCGGGATATTCCGTCACATCGTTGCAAGATACCAAACACTTTGTGAGTGTCATGAACTTGTTTCCCAAGCAGTCGGCGAGTGATGGAAGTTTGAATGCGGCAATGTCGTGTTTTGGTCCCGATACGGATTCTGGGGATTTGTTTGCTCCGGCAAACGTGGCCACGGGAAAACCAATCAAGGTTGTGTCGAAGGGTATTCGACAAAAGACTGGTTGGATTGGAGGTACGGATAAGGGTACTTGTGATGCTGAAAATCAGAAACTGGTATGGGATGCGTGTGAGAAGGCTTTGGGTATCAAATTTGATGTGTAATATTCTTGATGGAGTAGTTAGTTCGAAGAAAGTGGTCACAATCATTGTGCTGTTCAAATTGATGTTTTGAAGAAAGTGATGCCGATTATTTTACGCAGAACATGTAAAATGTGTTGAATGATGCAACTAGGGGATGTATAAACAACTATTATTTGTACATATTGTTTGTATTGGGGTCTGATTAATCTATAGAGAATTTTCACCACTTCAAACGAGACACTTCATCTATTTCATACATTGTCAGTCTATTGTATAAATTTCAATAAAAATTGTCTGATGTTGGTTTCACACTGACCTTTTTGATATCCAAGTATTGGAATCTAAGGTCATTTGGAGCTACGCAATTTGCCTCCAATAGCTCAACCACGTTCTAACCACGTTCACTTTACTAAATTTTCACCGTGATGTGAATTGATGTAAAGATGACTTTAGTACAGCAGCTCATTTATTCCCAAATTCAGCATTATATACAATATGCAACCATCTTAAATATCAAGAATAATTGAATGTGAAAATGAGAGGACCTGATGGAACTTGTAGACTAGACCCAGAGCGGTAACTGCATTGATATGAGCCCGATTGATGGCTGGAATCATTTCAGTCCTTGTCACATGTTGACTCAAGTGACTTGATGCACATGTCAAATCCTCTGATTGGTGTATTGCCTTTGTTGAGAAGGTTGTTGATCCAGAATAGGTAGTTGTTTGCAGAATGCTTGCCGATTTCTGATCCTTTTGAAGAGGTAACACTCATATGCTGCCCCCTTTAGCATGACAGTCTACATGCCTTCATATATATGTGCACTCAAAGGTAACCACCATTTCAATATCTGTGAGCAAAATGTTTTTCAGTTTTACATACCTTTCTTGTAAGAATCATTTTTTGAGCTTGTTGGCAATATGCTTTTAGTAGTGACAACACTGGGCCCATTGGCCCCAATAGATAGTGAGAGATGATGGATTACATTGCCAACCAAGCTGATAAGATCAATTGCCCACAGTAAGGTTATTGGCAATGATAATGTTATCACACTTACATTCCAGAGAGATGGTGACCAGAAAACCACTTATCTCTTGGTCTGTGTTGGATATACTTGTGATCAGGTCTGCATCCCACTTCTGAATACCATAGAGTAGCTGGTGAACTGCACTTTGCTTCTCACAGTTGCCATTTCTGGACTCAATCTTTTACTATCATGTTTATAATCCAATTCATAAGATTGCTGCCTTTCCCAACAAATTGTGCACAGTAATAGTAGATTTTATGATCGTCATGGAAGACCTTTCCTTTCTTGAAAACACAGTGATTTCCTCTGGTGAATCAACAGAGACCACACAAGCAGCTGCCAAAACAATGGCCTTGTCCCTCTTGAAAATGGCAATCTTGAGACTCAAGTAGTCAGTGCTCTTGAACATTGCAAAGGTTGGGAGCTGTGTACATGGAGATTGCCCCCCCTGAAGTCAGATCAGTTTCATATTGTTAAAGCCTGTCTCCTCAACGTCTATGAAGATGCAGTTTTCACTCTAATCACGGCAACATGTAGACCCTAGTCATGGTGGTGCATTGACAATCCTCCCATTGTGTTTCATTGTTAGTCATGGTTAGACTCAAAATTATGTATCACAGATGATCATGTCATAACTAACTTGGTGTTTTGTGTTGAACACAAGAAGTCAGTTAGGGGCCATGCATGACTATCCATGTCGGAGAGATGATGGATTACATTGCCAACCAAGCTGATAAGATCAATTGCCCACAGTAAGGTTATTGGCAATGATAATGTTATCACACTTACATTCCAGAGAGATGGTGACCAGAAAACCACTTATCTCTTGGTCTGTGTTGGATATACTTGTGATCAGGTCTGCATCCCACTTCTGAATACCATAGAGTAGCTGGTGAACTGCACTTTGCTTCTCACAGTTGCCATTTCTGGACTCAATCTTTTACTATCATGTTTATAATCCAATTCATAAGATTGCTGCCTTTCCCAACAAATTGTGCACAGTAATAGTAGATTTTATGATCGTCATGGAAGACCTTTCCTTTCTTGAAAACACAGTGATTTCCTCTGGTGAATCAACAGAGACCACACAAGCAGCTGCCAAAACAATGGCCTTGTCCCTCTTGAAAATGGCAATCTTGAGACTCAAGTAGTCAGTGCTCTTGAACATTGCAAAGGTTGGGAGCTGTGTACATGGAGATTGCCCCCCTGAAGTCAGATCAGTTTCATATTGTTAAAGCCTGTCTCCTCAACGTCTATGAAGATGCAGTTTTCACTCTAATCACGGCAACATGTAGACCCTAGTCATGGTGGTGCATTGACAATCCTCCCATTGTGTTTCATTGTTAGTCATGGTTAGACTCAAAATTATGTATCACAGATGATCATGTCATAACTAACTTGGTGTTTTGTGTTGAACACAAGAAGTCAGTTAGGGGCCATGCATGACTATCCATGTCGGAAAATTTGGCATATTTTTATTCAGATGTATTTGTCAGGACACATGTATAGAAAAATGGGATTTATGGAAACCTTCTCTTTTTACTGGGCTTCGAAAGCAGCTGAACATTCACTTCTGCAAAAGATTGTGTTGTAACTTAGGACATTGTCACAGAGCACAAAATAAAGAACAATGATTTGACATCATTGTATTTTCCTTTCAATATGTCTAGAGACACTAGACATGGTTGGTAGTCTGTGTTTTTGTTTTATACCAGCTGACCTATGACATTTTGCATTCCATTGCTATTCAATAAAGAACAAGGTCAATTTTCAAGTGTCTTGCTAGCCCGAGTCCAACCAGTCTTGCAAAACAAATGCGATTTCAACACACATAGAGTATATATTTTGTTTTCCAGCAGAAGCTATGCTGATTTAGTTCAGTTAGAAGCACAAGACATGATTGGTATCCAATCCACTTAGCTAGACTCAGCTTGGTGCATTGTCACTCTCTTTGCACTAGTTCAAACAGTTGCACTGATCATGCCATCATGTAACCATTGCACTTGTTACTTGGTCTCTTACATGTGTCCAGGTTGTCCAAAATGTTTGCAAGTTTTGTGTTGACATGGTTCTTTTGCTGTTTGTTCAACAGGCAGCTATGTTTGCACAACATGGCATTATATCATTATCCATTTGTCCATGCTTTTGATTGATGCAATGTCACCAAGAGCTAAAGCACTCACCATGGCTGTGTTGGGGCACCACTTTTTGAATACATGCTTCATTAGACACTGTCTGGGCACTCTAGAAGCACTCTACAGAAGAAGTAGCTCTAGTCTTTGTCTCACTTGATTATTTTGTGATTTAATATCTTACTATATAGATGATCTTAATGACTCGGTAGGTACAAGTCATCAGCCAATGTTTGTACTTGCTAATGTATGTAATGCATAATTCAAGAATAGATAACCAAATAAGTCATACAATATTTTATATGGAGTTCACATGTAGAATACATGAAAAAATAATCTTTCCCTGCTCAATCTTACCCTCTATCATTCTCCAACATTTCTCGAGTCTGCTCTAGCTTCATCATCCAAAGCTGCTCAAAGTTCAAATTATTTGGTGTGTCTTCATTAGCGTTACTACTCGGTGACATGGCATTGTCACCGTCTTCATCAGTTTCGGATTCATCACTATCCTCCTCCTCAGAGCCAAACTCATATTCTTGTTCATTAAACAACGGAACACCATGTCCCACCGGCTCCACTGGTTCGCCCCAAGAGTCATCTCCCTCATCACTGTCGTTGGAGCCATCATCACTACTCTCGAGGTTCTTTAAGTATTCATCGGTATCAAGAGAATATTCCTTTTTTTGTAACTTGCTCAATGATGCAAGGAGGCCGTTCAAAGGGGCTTTCGTGTTGTTATCATCCACTTGTCCACCGTCTACTTTAGATTGTGAAGCGCCCTCACTGTTCCTCTTGACACTATTGATATGAAGTGACGATGAAGACTCACTTTCCACTCGTCGGTGCCTTTTTCTAGCATCATTTATTGCATGTTCGGCTGTGGATTTGACAGGGGATGATTTCAATGTAGCAGTTTTATTCTCCCTTTTTCTTTTCCGTGGCACTGACGCTTCCAAGTAACTTGAGACACCAGGTGCAGGAGTTCGCTCTGGCTTCTTATTCTGTGGAATGGGAAGGTTTGGTATTGCAGTTGTTTCCGCTAACGGCTTTAGAGTCTCGATGGGTTGTTCTTCTATAGAAGATGCCTCAAGGGATTCTTTCTTTGACACATTCCTTGCGCCAACAGCTCTTTCAACGACCGACTTAACAACACCCGTGGCTTTTTCAATGACGCTAACACGTGAGCCCCTCACAGTCTTCTTTGGCCCAGGTTGATCAATATTAGACTCGGAAGGAATCTCCCTTGAAGTGACTGTTTTTTGGATTCTCAAATCTGTCGCATCTGAATCTTCTCTCTCAGAAGCATGTTGCGACTGCCCAATGAAGCCAGGTTGAGATTGCCGAACGGAGGTGCCGACTTTGCTTGCTCTTTCGACGCGGCTAACGCGTGATCCCCTTAAAATCCTATTTGGTGAAGTTTGACCAGCAGAAGCAGCTTCTTGGATTGGTGCATGCTGTACGATTTCACTTTTTTTGGCTGAATGACGCTGTGATTGCTGACTTGAGTAACTGTCTTCCAATGAAGAATGACGTTTCATTGAATCCTCACGTGTGCCTTTAGGTTTCTTATGTTTCCTTGAAAGATGGTGTTCTTCTTTTTGTATTGGCAGACCATCTTCATCCGTGTCGTCCCGATATCTCTTTTTTGTTGTTTTGACTTTTGTATGGTTCTCAATATCATTTTCAGATTTGTTGGTGTCAGCTGCTTTTAGTTTTTCCTCCGTTGCATTGTTGGAGGTATGAGTCTTCTCTTCTTGCCGCTGTTCTTGAGCTAGGGACCTACTGTGGCCTTTGCTTCCTTTGACTGCATTAATGCCTTCGGTTTTCTCGGCCTTCCCCTTTTTGTTGTTTGAGACGGCACTTGTGCTTTCTTTAGGTGTCTCCTTTTTTATCTCCACCTCATCAGAACCATCAATGGTTTCGACTTCCGCATCGGTCTTTGATTTTTCATTTGAAGCGTTGGCTCTGCTTCTTGTGTGTGTCTCGTTAACTGTGCCCAGCACCTCATCTGAATAATCACCACTTTTGATATTTTCTGCAACCTTTGAGGTTTTCGGTTTTGCATGAATTCGTGTTTCATCCTGATTGCCATTTGTAGCGCGGTTGGAAACACTCACCCTTTGTTTTCCTGTTTGCTTTGAAGCCTTCGACCTTTTGCCTTGCTTCGTTCCGGCCGGTTCCCCTTCTTCTTCTTCAGAATCATCATCACTACGATCGAGAAGAATGGCTTTTGATTTTGTATCTCTCAGAATGGCTTTTGATTTTGTGTCTCTCTTGAAATCTCTTCGCTTGTCATTTCTTTCGTCTGCACTGTCACGATCAGACATAGGTTCTTTACCCCTTGACCTCGCCGACTGATTTCCATCCTTTCTTGATTTCTTCTCTACGATTTGATGGTCATTATCAACGCTTGAATCTTTGACTGTTGAGTTCCCATTTTTTCTCGAAGCGTTTGTATCCTCTTCCTCCTTGCCATCCTTTTGAAACTCGGGCTTGCCACTACCCTCCTTCAGGGGAGTCCAACTAACAATCTTGGCCTCAAAATAAATATCGACATACGGCCACAGCAACTCAATCGTGGCACCACGCTTCACAAGACTAAAATCATTGTCCTCCACCGCATCCCCTCCCCCACTGTCATCCTCCCGCTCGCTCTCATCCCCCACAACGTACGCGCGAAACTTCTCCCGCGTCAAATCCACAAGCTGCCGCTCCCCATCCTCGTACTCGATCAACGCCACGCCGGGAACCCGCTCATTCAACGTCTTGGCGCGCTGTTCACGCACGTACCGATCCGCATGGCCCGTCGACGCCACGTTCTCGATGGGTTCCCACGTGTCGTCGCTGGGACCGTAGCCCACCCATCGGACGCGATAGAGCGTGATACCTCGTTTGTCGGTGCGGCTGTCGACGATTTTCTCAACTTTGAAGAGGTCGACGCCGTCGGCTTCGTCTTCTTGGTCAGATTCGTCGTCGGCGTCGTCTTGGGATCGTTGGCGGGGGCTTTGTTGCGTCGATGGCCGTTTTTTCTTGCGGTTGGTGCTGCTGCGAGATTTTTGCTTTTCGCCATGGTTGCCACAGGTTGCCAAGGTTAAAAGGTTGCGGGGAGGTTCTGGTGAGGTTGCGGGGTCGCTTCCTTCGTTAGAGGCTCTAATAGTAGGCAAAAAATGGCGCGAAAAGTATATCCACCGGCGCCAAAATGAAACTACAGCTGGGCACCGGACCTGAGCGACATACAGTAGGTACGCTACAAATTCTACGTGAACCCGTCATACGCACCCTGTAAATGTCCAAACGGACCAATTGCTTATTTTTTCTCGAACTAGGAATGTGGAACAAGAGTGCAACGGAGTAACATTGGTGTTATGGATGACAAGATACGGCCATCGATTTCCACAATGATCGACGAAGTTATCTCCGTCTCGATTCAATTCATACGACAATACAACGACATCCCCATCATTTGATCAAGTTGTCATTGCGGGAGAAGGCAAACCGTTCCTCAGAATGGATGCATTGTTAGCACTATCAAGACAAATACAATCGCATCGAACGGAGAAGTGAGCGCCGTTGTGGTGATTACAAACGGACTGGTGTGCACGGTGCCCAATTTAGGATATTCACCGTAAAACTTCGAAAGGAATGGGCCGTTCCCACTGCATCGTCACGTGGTGCGATATGATGGAGGCGGACATCTCTCACATAAGCGAGGCATTGAATACGGCCAATCGACACGAATACGATGTATTGATGGAGCCTTGTTGTTACTCCTCCGGAAGGACAATGCCAGGAACAGCTCATGATATGGTGTGTGAGTTTATATTGGAGGCGGCAAGGTGGGGATGGAGGTGGAGATCACGGGAATTGATCAACGGATGTGGATAAGGTGGAGACGGATCGGTTGGCGAGGTTGTTGTTGAGTGTTGCTGATAAGAGTAAGCGGAGTAAGGTTCGTTGGATACTTTCAATAGCATTGGAAAGAGGCTTGTTCGTAATATGAGTTGGGAAGTAATGGATGCTAACAATACTGTTTCTTATGCCAAAAGTCTCTTTATGCAGTGTTGGTATTCACAAAATAATTCGCCTACAGCTTTAAAATGAGATTGAATCTGAAAATTATTGATTGTCCTTGGTTGATTCATTGTGACACATTGTTTGGAAGAAGGCGAATATCAAAGCAATGAATACATTTAATTTTCATTGCATTGATACAAAGTCTCATTAAAATATGAAGTTATAAATTGTCAGGAAATGCAGGGAACAAATGAAAGTAAAGTATTGCACAATCCACAGAAGCCTTCGGGTGAAACATTTGTTGTTGTTGCTGTATTTCTCAAGCGTTTATACGCGAGTTAGTATGGGGCAGAGCCCGAGTTGTAATGGGGTCGAATGTTGCCTCAAGGGTTCAAAAGATGCGTGATGTTGGTCAGTTTATTAGGCGAGTTAGTATGGGGCCAAGCACGAGTTGTAATGGGGCCGAATGTTGCCTCAAGGGTTCAAAAGATGCGGGGCACCGTAATGCGTCTGTACGATGTTTTAGGCAACGTGGAGCCCCAGTAGTTTTGACTATATTGCGATTCCAGCCAATATCATTTTCGTTCGACATGGTTGTGTCTTGATGTGTCGTGTGGGCTGTCGGACGGCTGATGATTGGCACAAGTTGGACAAGTGAGGAGTATTGGAAAATAATTTGAAATTTACAGGTAATCCTAATGTCGTCTGAGGGTGGGGCCCAGTAGCCATGGTTGCCGTGGATGGTTGTCGTAGGAAAATGAAGACTGTTAGGGTTGTTGATGCCTTGGATTATCATCATACTTGAGGTCAATGTATCCTTTGGTGACTCACCATGTTGATTCATGTGGCAAGACATAGAGATACCAGTTGATATGGAGTGGATGCAATTGCCGACAGGACCGAATGACTTGTCGCTCTTCATTCTTTACAGAGAAGCAGAGTTTACCTTCATAGATCTCACCCAAAGCTTTTCCTTGTCAATGATGAGGTCCGTGTGGCCATTAACAAAAGCAATGTCTGATGTTCCTCCTACAACATCTCTGAATAACTTCTCAAGCTCACGGTCGATACCATAGATGGGAGACCATAACACTCCATCCTCTAATTCATCGGTACGGTGAGGTACAGTTGTCTCAGTTTCACCATCAAAACTCCTAAGCAAATCATTCATTCTTGCAATCTTGCTATTTATGCCCTGGCTTCTAGAGTTCAATGCATGAAGGGAGATTGTGATGAGAGGGTACAAGTGCAGATGCTTTGACACATCTGATAGGCTGCATCCATAAAAGAAAACCCAAAAACGCAGCGTAGAAGGACTTCGAATTCTTTGAAGTCCATCGGCTTCCACTTGTTTGCAATGAGGGACTTGTGTTGAAAAGTCAGCACACTGAAGAGAATGTCAGTGTTGTAAACTGCATTCATTACCTCGTTGGTATTCAATGAACTCTTTCGCTTTGTGTTCTCACTTGATACGGTGTCAAATTCCCGGAGCACATGCTTCTTAGCTCTTTGACCTCTTCAAAGTAGCCACGCTCCAAATCGGTGTTGACTTTAATTAAAGAAATTGTAAAGTCTTTGTATTGAAGTGGCATCTCTTGCCAAGATGTTCTGTCATCATCAACATTGTCATTGTCAGAGTCTTATTCGCCCATGAATGGCAGAGGGGAGGTGGCACTTACATGCATGCCATGTGATGGAATGGGAGCCATCACATTTTGGCGCGAAAGTTGAAATTTTGGCTCTGAATCAAAGTATGTAGGAATTCATATGAAATTGGTAAGAACCAGTGAAATTTCTCATTGACAATTTTGGTCTGTAGCCTGTAGGAAGGGCAATATGTCTATCCATTTAGCCCAATCCGAAAGGAAGCATCTTCAGGCACTACTGATGGATTCTAAAGCGTTGGAACAATAAGAAATTACTTTTTTCCCTGCCAAAAAGATGTACCAAAACAGCCAATTTTTGGCTCTACAGCATAAAGTATTATGTGTTAAGGGCCAAATAGGTCATGGGTCGAAAAGGGCCATTGCATAGTTCTGTATGCAATACCGACCGGGGCTAACTGAATATGACAGTTTTTTTGAACGGAAATTGGTCCGTCTTCCCCACCCATTGAATTCAATTGAATCCATTGATGTCAATGTCAGTGGTCCGCAGTGGCCAACTGGTCAAAAATTGAAATCGTGTTGGGGAGGCAATACTGTTGTGTTTGCTTCCTCAATCAGTTACGAAGTTCTGTTGAAGGCACTAAGTTCGATTTTCATATTTTTGACAGTTGTAACACAAAAGATTTTTTTGGCCAATTAAAATTTTACGTAGGAATTAGTGAAATTGGTACCAGACCTGTACCTCCACTTTTGACGCCACTTCCACAAAACCACCATGGCCCGAGCAAAGAAGAGGATTGGTGTTGGAGCGCAATGCTCTGTTCTCATCAAGAGATTGCATCCTCAGAACCTCATCACGCAGTACCACCCGAACTACAGTGCCAACGAATGGCTTCACGATGTCTTAGTTGTACGACAATCCTCAATAACTCGTCACGGGAACGAGTTCATCACAGTTTTTGTCTCCCATCCATCCTTCCAGGGTAGTGATGCGATCCATTTCGCTAAGCGCTTTTGTGTGGTGAAACAAGAAGGGAATCCTGATGGGTTCTTTGACGATGATCACGTCCAGGACAAAGTGGCATTGGATGATGATGGGAACTTCATTCCCAAGATCGATCCGCAAGTGTTCTTGGCCTCCAATCATGCAGAGGATATTGACTTGGTACGCAATCAAGGCTACGATGTCGACAATGACAACAAGCCTGCTCCAGAAAACGTGCCAGATGCTACAGCCCTTCCTCCACTTGACAATGCAGGGCCATTTGAAGGCCAGTGCTGGGGTGTGGATCACCATGTTGATCCAATGGAACTTCATGGTTCCAAGAGAACTCCAAACTTTAAGGAGTTTGATCCATCAAGATCTGTCTCCTTGTCCATCTTTTTAAAACTTTTCCCATGGAAATGGCTCCGTCTCGTCCTTCTTGTTGAGACAAACAAGAATCTGGATCACAAGTTGCACTGGGGAGAACTGCTCCGCTACTTGGGGCTTTGGTTCCTCATGTCTTCTGTTGGAGGCGGGTACAAGAAGATAGATTTTTGGAGTACCCTCCCATCCGACGAGAGGACAAATCCCTGTCCCTATAACTTCAGAAAGTACATGAGCCTGAAGAGGTTCGATGCCATCACAGCAGCACTTGCATTCACCGATGCAAACAAGCCCACCTACAGGGACAAGTTTTGGGAGGTTCGGCAGTTGATTGCTGAGTGGAACAAGAATATGGCCAAAGCATTTTCTCCCAGTTGGATTCTTTGCCTCGACGAATCGATGTCCATTTGGCATAGCCGTTGGACTTGCCCTGGGTGGGTGTTTTGTCCTCGCAAACCCCATCCATTTGGCAATGAATACTACTCTGCTTGTTGTGGTATGTCTGGGTTGATGTTTTCTGTGGAACTCGTTGAAGGCAAAGACCGTCCTGTCGATCTTGGCCCACCGGAGTTTGAAACTGTCATTGGCAAGACAGGAGGATTGCTCGTGCGGATGTTGAAGAGCTGCTTCAATACCCGAAGGTACGTGGTATTGGATTCAGGCTTTTGTGTTTTGAAAGCACTTGTTGCTGTGTACGAGAAGGGCATTTATGCTGGGTCTTTAATCAAGAAGCGCCGATACTGGCCGGCTTTGGTTCCTGGAAAGGCAATGGATGAGAGATTCGCAGGGAAGAGCCCAGGTGAGTGTGAGGCTATCACTGGTACATTGAATGCCTCACCTTACTTCATTTGGGGCATGAAGGAGCCGGATTACGTGATGAGGATCATGACAACTGGTGGAGTGTTGGAGGAGGATGACACTTGCAGGATTACATATCGTGGTTCGGGCAATGATAGAACAAGCTTCCCGTACAAGAAGCCATTCAATTGGCATTTTAAGTATCGGCATGCAGTTGATGACCATAACAATTTTCGCCATGCTCTGCCTTCTCTGGAGGTTACCTGGGTGACACAGAGGTGGGAGGTCTGTGTTTTTGCTTTCTTCTTAGCAGTTACCGAGGTCAACACATACCTTGCATGCAAATATTTTGTCTGGCCAGGAGTTTTGGATAGCATTCCTACACTTGTTGAGTTTCGTTGCAAGTTCAGTTGGGCCCTAATCGACATCAAGTAGATCAGTTCCAATTCTACTGTGGATGAGGAGGATGTGGACATGATTGGGAACACACATGGAGTGGCTACGGCGCCTACACATGCCAGAATTTATCGCAACCGGTGGTGGGTATGTGATGCTACTTCGAGGTACCAACAATACATTTGCAGGGCAGAGAAGTGCAAAAAACAGGTTAGGACCTGTTGTAGGTGTAACTTGGGACATTGGCTGTGCAATGAGCACCTCCTAGATCATTTGGCAAAGCGTTCAAAAATGTGGTAAACGGAGTGATATTGAATTCAATATATTGATGTGTTTGTAACTTGAAGTTGATGTAGCAAGTAATTTGACTAGGTTCTACTTAGCCCCGGTCGGGCTATTGTATACAAAACTATACAATAACCCTTTTTGACTCATGACCTATTTGGCCCTTAATGTATAATAGTTAATACATTAGAGACAAAAATTGGCTATTTTGGCACATCTTGTTGGCAGGGAAAAAAGTACTTTCTCGCTGTTCCAATGATTAAGAATCCCTTAGTAGTGTCTGAAGATGTCTCCTTTCAGATGGGGCTACTTGAAAATACATATTGCCCGTCCCACAGGCTGCAGACCGAAAATCGTCAATGTGAGAAATTTCACTGGTTCTTACCATTTTCATATTAATTCCTACGTAAAATGAATTGTAGCCAAAATTTCACCTTTCGCGCCAAAAGTGTGATGTCTTGCTTCCCATTACCTGTCAGTCTATACGATACAATATTGTACTATATTTCAGAAACAAATTCCCTTTCATTGCTCACAAGACACCAACATACACAGCCCCACCTTCGCACTCCTTTCCACGATACAATACAGTTAATTGGCGTTCTTCTGCCATTTCTTCGTCATCAGCCACCGCACGATCCATCCGATTCTTGAAAACACAGTGTTGTTGCCCATTCATCGGCCACTCCTTCTTCTTTGACTCCTCCGTGGTCATGCCATCGAATCCTGCGCAAATACTCTACTCATTGCCGCAATAGGTCCGTCCATTTCGATCGTGTCACCATCATGTCCACGTCAGCTCATGCCTCCAATACTGTTCAATGATCGTGTCTGAACAATCACCTGCTTCATGGCAACCACAACAACAACAATGCATTGTGTCAAGAGGGAGATGACCCGCTTGGTTCTCTCTCTAGGGACGTCCGTCCGTTGGGCTGCTGTAGAGGAGGGCGTACTGTCAATGGATCATACGAGGTCCCCCCAAAAAATCTTGAACAAGCAATGTATTGTATGGCATTGTACCAATGCAACTTGTATTGTTTGAAGAGAGTGTGGATCTATCACAGGAAGATTGGGCTGATTATGATGAGGAGAATGATGTGCAACCATTCATTGTTCAGTTTGTTTGGTAAGTCTATGCACAAAGAGGATCGCTAACAAGAAGACAACTGGCTTCGAGCGTTTCCATCAAATCCAGGACTTCTCTGACCTGCAAGGAAACAAATCACCATCAGCAACCAAAACATCCGCATCAAAAAAGAGGAAGAGCACAAATAATCTAGAGGATTAAGTGTCAAAAGGGGAGTTTACTGATTTTTACTGTTTTGACAGGTATATTCCTGCGATTAACTAGTTAATCTCTCATGTAAATGTATTGCATACAATTCTATGCATCAAACAACTAGTAGCTTATCTAGCGACACATAGATTTGTAAGGATTAGACTAATAGCTACAGTTTTTATGCACTTTTTTGGCCGAAAACGAAGGTGTATTTGGGGGATTGCTGAAGGGTGAAAAACCTCCATTTCATGACAAAAAAATGATACAGACCCTTGGTATTGGTCCTGTACTTCGCATATGAACACACAGGCTAAGAATCAAGTGACCCTCGTAAGCTTTTTTTTTTCATTTCAAAATTACGTCTACATATACATGCACAAAAAAGTGGACCAGCAAGACAGGCAAGTTTGCCACGTGGAAGATTTTTGAGCGATTAACAGACGTGAACTGACGACAACTGAAGACAGCTGACGTCTTTTACATTATCTCATTAATGTGACTAACCAAGTGACGACATAAGAAGGCACCATGTGACGATCCTAACGACAATTTGACGACCCCAAGTGACGACACCTGAAGACAAAATGACGACCCCAAGTGACGGCACTGAAGACAAAATGACGACTGAACTGAAGGCAGTTAACGACATGTTAACGAACCTTCGTGACGACACTGACGAACTTCATGATGACACTGACGACTCCTACGTGGTACATATACAACTGCCTACTGATGATAGTGACGAACAAAGTGACGACAAAGACGAATCACGACCTTAAGTGAAAACATAGTGAAGACAAACTGACGACCCAAGTGACGACTGTGAAGTCCTTTTGACGACCCAAGTAACAACACTGACGACAGACTGACTACCGAAGTGACGGCACCTGACGACATTTTAACGACCCGTAGGGACGGCGTGAAATGACCCCATATTTTTAAGTGACGTCAACTGACGACACTGGACGACATTGGACGACACAGCTGGCGACTCTTTATTGCCAAAGTCCAAAGTTGCCTGTCTTGCGGGGTTAAGCAACTACCAAGTATGACTGCATTTTTGGAATCTACGCAAAATTTCCAGTTCATCTGTAATTTCAGATTTTGCATAGCACTAATTTTTCATATAAACGACCCAACTCGAATTTGACATTGAATTCAATGGATTGCCTACCATAGCTTACAGACCGAAATAGGATACAAAGATTGATGCCAATCTAGAGGAGTCCCGAAATTCGCGACCGTATGATAAGCGGTCTTGAATTATACATTGAATCAAAGTGTTGACGCGTATTTAAGACTGTAGAACCTGATATCCCTAGGTTACGTCACGGCGAATCACCAAAAACGGACAAAAGATACCCCCCGCGGAGTCAGTTGGCCATTTCTGGCTTATGGTATTTGCTGTAATCAGAAAAAAGCGAGGAGAACGGCTGTAATCAGAAAAAAGCGAGGAGAACGCCTGTTACAACGGTTGTGGTGTTTGAAACGAAGATCGCTCTTTACTCAATCTCGAGTTCTGGAGACTTGACCGTCTGGCCGGCAAATGATACCTTTTGTCCCGTGACGTCACCTAGGGATATCAGGTCTTACAGTCTTATTTGGGTTCAACAAGCTTGATGGGAAACTTCAAAGGAGTAAACTCTACTAGGCACCTTTGTGAACATACGGAGATGATGTTTAGTGATGTAAGAGATAGAGATAGGATACAATAGCAAGTTAGTGATGTAAGAGGTACACCTACGTACGCTGTCCTTCTGCCATTCTGACCACCTTGAAGTTGCTCCTGCCCAATCGTCATCTTGAAGATTATTTTTTCTCTGAGCTTTGTACTTCTCGTAGATCCTGTATGTACATAGAGAGAAAAAGAAGTCATGCATAGAAGTAATTGTAACCACAAAACTGCTTAGATCGATCCAACTCAGGAACCTTCAGGAGCCTTGCTGAAAGCAATCTTAGCGTCTCGAAAGTTGTGGTCGAAGAGAGATGCTCTACCACTACGGGATCGGACCGTAAAGAATACACAGATTCAATGATGTTCAAGCAACAAACATCAGCCAAGTGTTAATAATTAATGCCCACCAAGTAATGGAGCTGCCACCATACGCGGCCTCAAAGCTAAAAAATACTCATTTATTTGATCACACTGATGGCTCCACACAGGCTATTTTTTACTGACCGTCTTACAAGTAGGGTCCAACCTTTTCAACCAATGTGTCACGAACACCAAATCTCTGTAAGATATCATCAAAAGAGGACAGCTGAGGTCAATGTAATTGTAAAAGGTGGTTACGAAAAAGACTATAAAACTCGTAGAGATGTGAGTGCTGCACATTACTTGGATGCACATTCCGAGGCAGAGCATTTTAGGGATATGAATTCTCAGAACGATGCAGCTTTGGATGACCAGAAAATCCATGCTGTCCAGAGAGAGAGTAAGCAAGGACGATTAAGCCTATCTTTTATTTCTGACATCTCTTTTGCGAGTGGCTTCAGTTGTGTGCAAAATAATGAGACTGATAGTGAAGAAGATACTTATAATCATTCCCGACGAGGAGATTATCATTCAGCTTGTCACCTCGAAACATCTACCATTTCTACCTTGTGTCATGAGAGCTTGTTGGATTATCAAAAAAGTGATGAACAAACAGATTCTCCTCGAGGACCCAAGCAACAACAAGCTTCATTGAGTTTCCTTCCAATTGAACCGACTACCGTTCAGAATGATCCGGACATTTGCCATTGGCGAACTGCAGTATTGAAATCCTCGTTAACGCCAGCAGATTCCAGCGAAGGATCAGTATTTTCAGATGATTTCACACTTACTGGCATGATTTTAGACGACGCGAGCGATAATCCCCACAGTGCAAACCAGGACAACCCAGTTGAGTGCAAATGCGAAATTGGCCCTAGGAAACGTCGAATTCGCCGAGATCGTGCGAGTAATAATTTATTCCTCTCTTCCAATTACGCTCTGCCTGTGTCTGCCAGTTTAAAAGGGCCAGAAGATGATTCGATTGCTAGTGTCTGTGGATCACCCGTGAGCTCTGTTTTCGCCACATCGTACCAGATTCGCACCAAAGGATCTAGTGGCGAATCAAGGAAACAACAGCCAAGACGAAGTCCATCCAATGCGTTATTGAAATTGGCGGCTGCAATGTTCAAGAAGACTAAGTTGACTCATCAGTCTGATTGCGATCTAATTGTGGGCTTTACTGATAGACACAGCAAGAGCGAGTATGATTGTGCCGCGAAAGGTAGGAATTCCAAAAGTTTTGCGTGTGATTTTTCGGCGTGGGAAAGAAAACATCGATCATAAAGACTTAAACACACGCTACAAGTCGCAGTGGAACAATTTCTTTTTGCATTGCATTGCTGTAAGATCGAAGATAGTGATCTTGATTTGTTAAATAAGAGTAGACTTTTTGATTGCAGTTGATCTACAAGGATCTACACTTGTCGCTTAACAGGGCGAATAAAGGGACAACCCAATTGTGTACATCGTAACAGATCGTAACGTGTAACGTTATAGAACGTTATGTACTTAAAGTTAATGGTATCAATCTCTCGATTGCATTTCCTAAACAGAAACCGTCTTGAACATCAATATCCTGGCTACTTTCCATTTCAAGAACAACGTTTTTTGTGGTCACGTTAATGTGGAACATTTAACGCAAGACTCATGAAAACCACTGCCTTGTCCCCCTATTGAAGCAACGGGTTGGCCTGCTCCTCTATTGATCACTGGGTACTGCATACTGCAGAGGTAATACAGCGTGTTGTCCCCGATTCCAACATCCAGCTTTTGCGAAATTTGGAGGCTTATTGTTCTGTGTTAATGGCGGTCCACCGTCCAGTGTACTGGTGTCACCCTGCAAACCATGGTGAGTCATACATACTTTTGGAATCACTGTACAATCATGACACAACAATGAACAATCAATCCAAGCATTGCTTCTCATCTGGAACACTCATCGATTCAAATTCTAAATGGTTCATTGCTGTAATGAGTGTGGCTCTGATTTCAACAATTGATCCAGTGTTGGCATGATTGCTTTTTGTTGACCTTTAATGATACACCTTTATTGTAACCACCGCAGCCCAGTGCTGATTTTCTTTGACCAGCACAATGATGGCTGTTCAAGGAGTATAATGAGATTGTTTATGATCCAGTGTTGGCATGATTGCTTTTTGTTGACCTTTAATGATACACCTTTATTGTAACCACCGCAGCCCAGTGCTGATTTTCTTTGACCAGCACAATGATGGCTGTTCAAGGAGTATAATGAGATTGTTTAATAAAATCTTTCAGGCTTTGAATGGTAGATAGGTAAGTTTTCCTCTGGTCCATCACTTCTCATCCAACATTATTAAGTGTCATTTGTGATGGGTGTGTTCAATGGATGTAGGGTGAAGACAAGAAGGATATCAATGTAAGGTATGACAAGGAGGGTACAATGCAGCTGCCTGTCAAAGTTAAAAATTTTAAGCCTCTGGTCGATAGTTTTTTGTACAACATTGATTGATGGCCTGTCAACAAGCAAGACAGGTAACTTCTCCAAAAGTCAGTCAACCATTAACCAAGTATCAACACTATCAACAACAATCAACAGGATTGAAAAAGTGTCAATAGTATCTACTACACAGTCAATAGTATCAACTCCTGTTGACAAAAACATTGATAAAAAGGTGATGTGTGGAATTTTTTTGCTAAATATGTTGACAGGGCGAGTCAATACTATCAACCATGATATGGACCAACTATTGACCAAACTGACGAAGGTTTCGGTCGGATATCAAACAAAACAACCTTTTTTCATTTGCTGACAGTGTCATTTCTTGTGGCCAACATATTGATAAGTATAAAAGCAAAAGTTGATGGTATCGACTTGTGCTAACCAAAAAGTCAATAGAAGGGTGACATGTCAACTTGAGCATTTGTCATGCAGCACTATTGACCAAAAGAGAGTAAACATTCCACATTTATATTAACTTTTTGGTAGATGTTGGTTGATACTATCAACTTTGGTTTTTATAATTGTCTTTATTATGTAATCAATGATATCAACAAGTGATGTAAAGGTCGATACTTGGTTGACTCTTGGTATGTACCATACAATACCCTTCTACAGCACCCTTGGATTGGGCCATAGCTGTTTGACACAAGTTAGTGAAATATCAACTCACCCAGTCAACAATATCAGTGAAAAAAATCAATATTTTGCCCTTCTATTGATGTTTTGGTGGACGAAGGTCAACATTATTGACTAGGTATTTGATAATATCAACATTTTTCAATCACATCAATAATTGGCAAATAATATTGATACTTTGTTGATAGTTGACTGATTTTTAGCATAATGGCCTGTCTTGCAGGCATCCGTTATCAGAGGGAATATGTTCGATATAGGAACAGGTAAGAACCCGTGGGAACAAATGCAGATGTTACAGAACATGTCAATTTTATTCTCTGACCTGAGCCGGTAGCCATCCTTGGGAGGCATTTAATACTGTGTGCTAAGTTGAGCAAATGGCCCAAGGGACATTTGTCACGGACTTACCTATATCGCTTGGTTCTACTGAAGGGGCCATGTCTATTTCAGCTATTCAGAGCATAGATGAAATCACCTGATGTACTCGTTCTAGAATAGCATTTGCTTGTGGATTCTTGTAGGGCTTTGAAGTGAAGTTTGAATTCGCTTCCATTGTCATAAATTATGTATTGACAATGTGGATACCTACTAAACCAGGTCTTGTTCACTAAGTTGCTGATCATTTCTGATGATTTATCAAAGAATGCTAACTTATGTTCATCATGGGTGTTTTTGCCCTTACGCTCTTTTGTATCCAGGGGAGAATATCAGTGATTAGCGGCAGTTCAACTATTTCAAACCAACTAGAAGCTGGGTCAATCATAGCCAGACACATGAAATCAATTACTGTCCCATCTTTACCTTTAATCGTATACCGGCCTATAAGGTCCACACATAGTACATCCCAAGGGTTTGTGATGACAAATTTAGTAGGGAGTTTCCCATACTTATGCTTATGCCACTTGTTGACTTGGCATGCATGACAGTTTTTGACATGTTTACGGATGGTATTTTGCCTACCTTTCCAGTACATTGCAGCACGAAGGGTTTTGTTGAGTCTAGTGTGTCCAGGGTGCTGTAGATAGTGGTGGTACCAACTAACTGCACGGTGTTGAAGTTCTTTTGGAATGACCGTTTTTCCATCCTTGCATAGGACTTCTGTACTCTCAACCAATTGTGTTGAGTACTGGTCTTTAAGCGTCTTCAAGCGTCTTCAAGCTGGTATCAAGTTTTTGTGCTTGAGCCATCTCTTGTACTGTTAACGGGTAGATTATGTCTTCTTCTCTGCAGTTTGCAAATACCAGATTCACATCCTATTGGTATGCAGAGGTGGCTATGGCACTCTCTTCTTGCATGGTGTAATCGCACCAGAATTTTGTGAACATCATCCATTTCTCATATTCACTTGGGATTTATACGATGTCTAAGCTAGAGATATCGTCAACAACAGTGTTATGTGTGCTTTTAATGTAAACAATTTCCAGGCCAAATGCCTCAAGAAGCAATCTTCATTGGTAGACACGGTTGGAGGTTAGTCCGAGGGCGTCTTGGATCAGATTTTATGGTCTGTGTAGACTTTTAATCTTTGTCCCCACAACAAGCCTTTGAACTCTTTTAGTGTTTCCAGTATGGCCAGTAGTTCTAGTTTGGTCACACTGTACTTCTGTTGCGCTGTTGACAGTTTTCTGCTGAAAAATACAAGTGGCCTATTACTCTGGGTGATAACTGATCCATGTTGTTCAGGAGATGCATCAGTGTATATCTCAAATTCCCTTGAATAATCAAGGTGGGCTAAGACTACATCCTTGGCAATTGAAGTCTTCATGTCATCGATTGCTTTTGATGCACTGTGTCCCAGTACCATGGACGTTTCTTTGTCTCATTGGCTCTGGTGACCTTTGCGTTACCACACTCTCCTACTAGGACTAGGGAGGTGAACGGGGCAAGCACTTTTCTGCATCTTGCCCAAAGATCTCTATAATACTAGACCATGCCCAGGAATTTACCAAGGTCTTTGACATTTTACGGTGGTGAGATCGCAAGAATCGCCTGTACCGTTTTCTGGTGAGGTTTGATCCCTGTATGTGTGAGGGTATAACCTAGATATTCTGTTTCCATGGCACAGAAAAATGATTTTTGGACATTGATTCGCAAGCCCACCTTGCATAGCCTGGTAAGCACCATTTTCAGTTTGTCAAGGTGATCTTCCAGGTTTGCCTTTGTGATGCATAACAAATCATCAAGGTAAGCTCTGAAGAATTCTAAGGCTACCATCAGTGCTGACATTTTTGCTTGAAAGATGTCTGGCGAACCTGCGATGCCCATTGGCAATTGGAAGTAAAAATACTTGCCCCACAGGAAAATGAGGTTACAAATTTTTGATGAATCGGGATCCAATCTTATGGTATAACAACCCATGTTTAAATCTAGGGTTGTTGCGCAGGTAAAGCCTTCTAGCTTTTTCAGAACTGTACTGATTTTTGGTAATGGGAACGGCTTTCTACCTAGTCAATTACTCACTCTCTAAAATTAGTGAGAAAGCATACAGTTCCATCTTTCTTTGCAGTGATAAATGATGGTGACGCCCATTCTGATTCGGGCTGAAACTTTAACACTCCCAGTCCAAATAATCTATTCAGTTCTTTTGTAGTTGTTTCTTTGCAAAATTTGGGTACTGGGTATGCCCTGCCATGATCTGGCTTTGCGCCTTCCTTGAGTTTAAGGGACATGAGCTCTGTGCTCCAATCACTTAGTGTTCTGTCAAAAAGTCCCTCAAATTCTGTGAGTAACTCCAGTAAAGAGTTTTGGTCTTGGAAACTAAGGTGAGTACAATTGGTGCTAACAATGGATTGGAGGTCTGCCTTCTTATAATTAGCACCTAAGATATGTAAAAGTTGCTGTGTCGCTTCCTGCGTACTCTGTGGTTCACTCCCCATCCTGTTGTTGACAGCCCAGGCTTTTTCCAAGTTTGATGCGGTCAGACTATTGATGTCTCTCATTGGCAAAATGACCTGATCAATGGTAATTTCTTTTGTTTGAAAATCTAGAACAATTTGAAGCTCTTTCATGGTTTGACATCCAAGAATGAGGTCGAACGCTTGCTTGGTCATCTTTTTCTTGTCATACTCTACTACATCTGGAGTCACTCAGTACTCCTTACTGTTCGAATACTCAAAAATCTTTCAGTTAATTTTGCTCTGTCCTTTGGTTAGGAAGCTCCCATTTGACGTGTGCCAAGACTTTGGCACCTGCCTAGTCAAGTAGGGAAAGTGTTTCTCCGTTCCTTTTGAATGGAACAGGAGGTCACCATCAGATCCACTATCTAGTAGGATCCTGATGACTATGTTACTGGTAAGGCTCCCTGTAGAGTGTTCGATGTTCATACAGGCTGGATTTTCAGTCATTTTATAACGTGCTTTTGCTACTACAGTAGTGACCCGTCCTTCTTTACCTGTCAAAGGGGGGTTAACATTATTGAAAAGGTCACCCAACAGTTTGGGGTCCAACAACTCGGCAATTGATTCAATCTGTGTAAGTTCAGCTGGGAAATTTCCTAGGTCTCCTGCTAGATTCACACTGGTGTTGTTTGAATCAGAAAATGTTATACTGGCACATGGGGTAGTTTTAATTGGACTAGGATAAGTGTTCATCATGTCATTACAGTTGGATTTGTTACATTAATTCCTAGTACTCCCCAACCTATCATCTCAGGATGAGTCTGAATCATCACTGTCACTCATGTCATGATGCTTACCCTTCTTCTTGTTGATAGCACGTTTCATTTTCTTGTTGGACTTCGTACATTTTTTTGATTTTAGCAGATAGCTGCACATAGCTACTTCCTCCTCGAGCAGGTCTCTTGGGTCCACGAGAGTTTCCATTTGGTTTTCTTCCCTTGAACCTTGGCTTTGAGGTCCCGTTGGAATCATACTTCTGGGAATCTGTAGTGTTGTGGGTGGTATGTGCGCCCCCATGTTTCTTGCAGAGAGAACAATACTTCTCTGTGTGACTTTTCTTCGGAATCCTGTCTCTAAAAGAGACCATCATCTTCTTACATGAGTCGTTAGACTTGGCTGCAGTCTTGGGTCCTTCTCCAACCTTCTTGGTGGGGTTCTTCTTGATGCATTCAAGGACTTTGAGAAGTTCCCTGACACTTTGTGCTAGCAAAGCTCCACTGAGCTTGTAGTGGTCCTGCCAGTTCCTAGGAACCATCATGAGGATGTGGCTTGCCAGGTCAGCATCATCAAATGGCCGGCATACTTTAGTTGACTTTGCAGAATTCGAAGAGTAAAACGGGCACGGTAAGAGTTCCACATACCCGTTAAGGTGTTGGATCCTCTGCACAAAGTCCCTGATGGGTACTCTGTTTGGTTTATTCAGCCCATCACTGATGTAGAAACGTTCTTGCTCCGCTGCATCAGTCCTAAAGACAGTCTGAAGATGCAGCTGGACACACTCCAAAATGGAGTTCCAAGATGCCGGGCATTTTGTGGGATGCTCGGTCCCATAAACATCTATCCAGGGTTTGCAGTTGATCTGTGCCCTGACGATGGTGGTCCAAGGATGACAGGCAGTCTCCCATATTTGAGTGGAGTACTCCAGGAAGATCGCCTGGCCAGCGGACACTATGGCCTCACTAGTACAAATTTTGGCAGCAGTTGCCTTGTTCCATGACTGGAGGATGGGGGAATTTTCATCTGTCCCCTTATACTTGGCTTAGGTTGCAGTGGCTGCGGTCAGTTTTTCTTCAGCCTTTTCCTCAGCCTTTCCATCTGCCTTGCAGGCTTCCTCATAATCCGTGCATAATCCTCTCTGGGAAATTATTTCTATTGAGGTTTGTACATGGTTGAGGAACTGTTCAGAGCTCCCCTCATCAAAGACAGTGACAGACAAGTCATTTTGTTGGTTACCTTGATTTTGTTGACCACCTTGGGGGTGTCCATGGCAGTGGGAATGTAGGAGATGGGTGGCTTGGACCTCCCTGAGCTCCGTTCACACTCTTGTGGCTTGGAGCCTTCTGGGCTTGATTTACTAGTCGACATCCTCTCAATTGCCTCTCCAAGGGGTGCATTATAGAATAAGGCCTTGAAAAAGGTCTTGGGTGCCCTGTGGATTTTAGTTTGAAAAAGAATTTTTTATTTATTTCTATATTTTTCTTCTTCTCCTTCTATTTCTTGAAAGTCTGGCTTCCAACTATTTTGCAAGAATTATTGATCTCAAAATTAACCCGAATCGTAGGATTTCCTGATTGCAGAAGTAGAAAATCATCAGATTTGAGAAACCATCAGAGATCAGAGATGATCAAACACAGCATGTTGCATAGTCGCACAGCCAGATGAAAACAAATATGAGAATAAGTACAAATAGCTCATAGGAACAAGTGAAACAATGTTAAAATGACAATTCATTCTGTTCATTGTAAACCAATCTACATGATTGTGATTGTGATACACAGGTAATTTCTTATTTCACTTTCTAATACTAATACATTCTACACTTAGTTTCACATGTCCGCTGCGTCCGGTCCAAAAATTGTTGAAAAAGACACTGTCCAGGAAGCGTCCTGGACACGTCCTGGACATCTCATGTTTTTAGTGTTCTCAAACGAGGACACAGGACATTCAATTTTAGACACAGAGGACACGACAGGACGTGAGAGGATATGGAGTGTTTACTTCATTTAAGGGTATTTTTGATACTTTCAGGTGAACTATACCAACAGTGGTGGCTGTTGCATGCATATTACATTCATTTGAGTGCAATCCATAAGGCTTGCAGTACAAAATACTTAAGATACTTTGGCATGTGCCTAGATATTGTTATGTATGTGAGTCAAAACTTCTGAGGACACGGGGGGGACATGGAACTCAACACTGACGTATGTCCTCGTGTCCACAAAAAACCTGCGTCCTGGAGAAATTAAGGACATAGGACACGTCCAAGGACACGTCCAGGACATGTGAAACTAAGATTCTACATTCATGATCAAAGCCCTCCCATATGATTGTAAAAGCAAAATCTACATTTGTCACATGTTATTTTAATTAACCCTCCAACGGCAACTTGTGCAGGATTCGACACAAGTTAATTAACTTGTGCAGAATCCTGCACAAGTTAACTAAAATGACCTTGTTTCACCATGTTCTGGTCAGTTTCACAGCCTTTTGATGAGTCAGCTGAATTCCTTGCAAAAAATTGACTGTAGAGACCCCCATGTCTTCTGACCATCGTTTTTGCATTCAACATGCATATTAGTGACACTGGCTATGCAGTGCACAAATACATAGCCGACACTTCATTTCGCGTAAAACCATTCATCGTCACATGTTTTGTCATGCAATCGCAACCTGTTGAATCCCAGTTTTCTCCCAATCTCCTGGAGGATTCAGATCACCTTGATGGTCACACCCATGGCTCTTGTCGTCCAGAATCTCAGGCCTCTCCAGACTTGTTGCATCCATTGCAGTTCACTGATGTTGCCTGTTCTCCAGTTCAGGAGCTTCCAGAGCTCCCAGATCTTCCAGAGCTTCCCCTGATCTCCCATGTCACAGATAATCACGAGGCCATCATCAACGATGCTGGTACTCAGATGACTGAGGATGTTGGTATATCCCAACCTTGGTTGGTAGACAACGGTACCAACAACCGTCACGCACAAAGCAGAATCAGCTTCATGAATCAATGCGTACGTGCAACCAAGTCATTCTTTCTTCTGTCATCCAAATGAAGCCTCTACGATGAAATTGACAATCAACAATACCTGAATGGAAAGATTACTACTGTTCCAAGAAAGGGAATCACAGACTACAAAATTGTATGGGATACGTCTTCAATCCCTCATGTAGTCATCAACGAGTCTCAGCTACGACACACTATATCACAAGAGGACAAGGGGATGGTGTCTCATCTAAAAAGGTCCCGTGTATTATTTGACGAGGTTTACCCTGACGGACCGACGACAGGTGTGCTTTCAGTGGGCAAGCCAAGGAATAAAAGGAAGACTGGTCAGAAATCATCAGGGGTATTACAACAATCAACTATACCTGACAATGATGAAATGACTCAGGGTCCTTCCAGTACAAGCAGACGTTTGACAAATTTGAGGATGGTTCCTGTTCTTCGTAATTCTCTTCAACCAACTATTGATGCAACTAATGACAGAGACGGAGAGACTGAAGAAATTGACTCCAATGATGAACGATTTGGAGAAGAATTCTTAGACGAGACAGCATGGGAACCTCTAAATAACAATGATCGCCTGTATGGTTACGTCCCGGACGAAGGGTATAACCCTAACAGCATGGAAGAAGATGGTACGTACCTGGAAGAATTTACGTGGACATACGAAGATCCTCTGAAGGAAGGTCTGAACAAGGACTTGTACTGTTACTGTGGTCTTGGTCCGTGTTTGAGACCTCGAATTGCAACTAGGTTTGGCACAGTTCTGGAAGCATGTGGTATAGCAGGAGGATTCACCTATGAACTAATAAAGAGGATCACAGCCAATTCAAACACATACGCTTCCAAGCATATCAGAGGGAGTAATTTCACTGGTTGTTTGTGGCATCCAATAACAGTCGAGGAGATGTTCCATTTCTTAGGTATAATCTTAAAAATGAGTCTCGACAAATGCATCGTTGGTGGCTATCATGCATACTTCAGCCCACCTGTCAAGCTCTTCTCAACCCCCACGCAATCAATCAAGATACATGGTTTTAGTAGTTGGGCTGCGGATGTTATGTCAGAACACCGTTTCAAACAAATTCGTGCAGCCTTTCATCAAGAAAGTGGGGTATCAAGTGTAAGCGACAAGTGTCACCAGTTGCTGGCTTCTATCAACTCATTAAATGAGCATGCCAAACGTGCTTTTGTTCTAGGAAGAGAATGTTCCTCTGACAAAGGCGTAATAGCCAGCAAATCGAGGTATAACCCCGTACGTCAATACAGCTCTTCCAAGCCAGACAAATACAGAATTGACTTTTTCGTGCTTGTTAACACCAGTGCTGGAATCAACTTCATTTATCATCTAGATGTATACCAGGGTAAGAATGCCACAAATGCTCATATTGTTGAAGAAGCGTGGATCCTACCTACGACACAGAAAGCTGTTGTAAACGCCATGGTCTCTTCAGGAATCTCTACTGATCCAGATGGCATGCGGGAGATTTACATGGACAATCATTACTCCGCACCAGAATTGTTTGTCATGTTACGAGAAAGTACCAAATTCTGGCGTGCGGAACCATTCGGTCTAATTGCAAGGGATGGGATGGATCGATTATGAATTTATTGAAAAGAGCTGAGAGGGGTTCGTCTCTTGTAAAGTATGATCCAGTAAATCGCGTACTATTCGGTCAATGGAACGTTAACAAAGTGGTTTCGTTCATTTCAATTCCAAGTATTTCTGGTTCTGTCACCGTTTCAAGAAGGGTTGGAGCACACCCATCGATTTGCCTATTGAAATATCACTCAAGCGTTACACAACAGATAACTTCATGGGAGGGGTAGACAATTTGGACAAAGATAAAAATATTGGTGGTGGTTTTACTAAAAAAGCTCTATTCAAGAAATGGTATTGCATGGGGGTACTTGGTGTATTTGATTTTATGTCTGTCAACGGGCGTGTTGCATGGAATATGGCTGCTCGTGATAATGATGCTGGAATGCGCCGTTTCCCTCTGACAAACTGGAAGTTTCGTCTAATTTTGTACGAACAAATGATTGCTTTCCGTGACGAAACCAGTGTAAATTTTTCACGTGAAGACAAACTAGCGACTTCTTCCTCAAAGTTAGAAGGACATAATCCAGGTTCTGTTACCAATGGATTCAGAGTGAAGTGCTGTGTCTATCGTCTTGAAGATTGATTTCAAACTATTTTCAGGAAAGAGAATAGAGAAGCAGAGCTAGCAGACATACTCAAAACAGCACCAGATGCACTCTCCAACCGCGGCTTGTGTAGTGTTAGAAATTTAGCGAGTTCCAGCAATCCAAATTGTTCGCTTCATGCACATTCGATTTGTGTTGCAAGCAACAACTTTGTATTCAAAACCCGCAACAAATTTGTCAAAATTGCGCATCATCCAATTGCCGATGGACTGTGGAAATCTAATTCCAATTTTTGACACTATGCTCCAAATACTAACAATACTGGGAGGCGTCACCGTGTTCATCCGGTGAGTACAGATCATCCACTATACCATTATTTGCGCAGCAGATATGGACTTGACAAAAAGAAGAGGAAAAGAATGAACAACGACTTGGAATGAATAATAACGTATAGGGATAATTTTGTAATAAGAAAAGAATCATGTAGTCATAATCATAACACTTTACTGTTTGATAGTTTATGACAAATACTTCTTATCACAAAACAATTGCATACTTCACTGAGGATAACACCATTATTCAACTCTGTCATAAACCGCCTCACTCAACTCTTCTAGTTTATTTGCGCAGTAGAAAAAAACTTCATTCCAGGAAGACTTGTTATAACAGACAATTGTCGCATTTGTAAAGTCATCTCCAACAAACGTTACAGACCAACCTGAAACATTTGACTCTTGAATGAAGTTGCGAACGTGAGAAATTGGATAGACGGAATTTTCAAATGATACGCATGCTTTCACCTTCATTCCGTTGTCAAAATCAAGAGCAGCAACATGTCCCTCCGGAAGTACACCTTCAAAAGATTTGCCGTTTGGTACTTCCTCTCCTTGATCGTCGATGTCTCTGTGTCCAGTGTACGTTCCTGATGGTTCAGGACACAACTGACAAATAAAACAAACTACGCATTCTGGGATGCGTACCCGAACACAACGTCCCAGGGTTCCATCCTCTCCAAACACAAATTCGTGGTACAGATGGTTATGCTTGTGAGATGGAGACATGGAGGCGCTGAGGGAAGCAAGTTCGGCAAGGAAACCCTGCCTGTAGAGAAGGACCTTGCATGGGTTGCTTCCGCATTCGTGACAGAGCATGTTGAGAGGCACTGGTGAATTGATGAAGACTACAGATTGGTTACCTGAGTATCAAGACTGGCCTTGTGGTAAGGTTGAAGATGTGAAGTGTGGAAGATGTGCAGGGTGGAAGATGTGCACGGTCGAAGATGTGCAAGGTCGAGTATACGGCCGAAGATGTGCACAGTCGAAGATGTGCACTTGAGGACAGAGATGGTCGTAATCTCCAAATCTCGGAGACAGTGAATGGGGACGTGGGAGCTGACGGGGAAGGAGTGATGCAAGGCCTCACACCGTCAGCTTGCAAAGTGGAGGAGTGAAACAAATGGAGTGAGTTGTGAAGGTGAAGAGAGATGATGCGTTGAGGTGGGAATGTTGTGTTCAACGCGAGTGGACTGTGGTAAGTGAATACACCATGACAATCTGTTCACAAGCACTGAAAAGGGGCTGATAGTGCGAAAATGCATGTACAGCTCTAATGCCTTAAAGTATGTTAACTTGTGCAAGATTCTGCACAAGTTGTAAATATAACTTGTGCAGAATCTTGCACAAGTTAACATACTTTAAGGGGAATCTCCGTCGGAGGGTTAAGCAATCATTGAGAACACAAACTTGTGATTAAGAGGTTAGTGTTAGTGTTGTGTTAGTGTTGTTAGTATTCGGCTTAGGGTTAGGCAGGGTTAGGCTAACCCTATAATTTACAAGATTCCATCACCCTCCTAATGCCCCCAAAGTACCTCGAATGTCCCGAAGATCGTGCAATTTAGGGGGTATGATCAAGGATTTAAAACCGATCCCGGGACATCCGCCGACATCAACCCGCTCAAAGAGATATCTACCTGATTCTACTTTGACGATAAAAGCGGTCACAGCGCATATCATATCTGATCATATTATCCTCCCGGAAATCATCCAGGACAACTCCATGGTGGTATCTTCCACATAAGAGCAATATAAAAACAACCCCACTATTCACCATGCTGCGAAGACGACGAGACGACCTCCCAACAACCTTCGCCCCCACGGCAAACGGCCCCGACGGATCCGGTAAGTCCATCAAGATGGACGCGCCGCTCGTCAAGGCCATTCGCTCGGCGGAAGGAGCGACGAAGTACACTTACATGTGGTTCTTTGGGAGCTTGGTCTTCATTTGGATGGGGTGGTCGCTCATTAGCCGCGGCAGCGGTGAGTCGTGTGTCGTGTCGTGTCGTGTCGATGGGTGTCAGTCATATCGTTTGCTCATTGATTTGGATTACCTCTATTACTATGATGTAGCCTCCATGGTGCTGGACTGCAAGTCCACAGGCTGCACGTTAACAATCAACAAACCCAAAAAATTCACACCGCGAAACGTTTCCTTTGCCCCACGGAGCATTAAAACCAAACGCAAGGTCCGCGTAGAATTCAAACGAGATCAAGTCGTACGAGCTGACAACGTTTTATGGGATCCAGTGGGAGCAGGTCGTATCGTGGAGAACTTTGGACTGGCTTCTCCGTCGTATGATGGAGAACGACGAATGGAAGACGAGGAAGAAGATAGAGAGGGACCTAGTAATAAGAAAGCAAGACCGAATAAACCGTGGAAGGAGCATAAAAAGTACAAAAAGCAACAACAAAGGAACAAATACAAAAAATCATCTTCCTACTCTGCCAAAATGTTTGGTCCCGATGAAAATGGATATTACAATTCCTATATCCTAGTCCTTCGTGATCCTACACCCGAATTATTCGATGAAAGTAACAACGCAGACATCGACGGACAAGACAACGAAGAAAGCCCCTCCAAAAAAATGCAGCGCCAGATGCAATCCCGTCATAAATCCATGCTTCACGATCCAAATTCTCTCGCGGCACAACTTGCACCGTTCCTCGTACGAAGTCAAGACGATGCAGACTCCTTGGAATATAATATACACCTTCGCGATTTCAACATTGGTCAAACACGGCGATTGGCACGAACGTCCGTGGCGAAAATCAATTCCTTTGCCAACGGAAGACGAAGTTCCTTTGCCATTCGTGAGGCACGACCGGTCTCGTGGCAGGGACTTACATTGTTAATTCTGGGCGTATTTAGCTTGATTCTGTGTTTACTCTTGGGACAGTTTTGGGAGGAATATGATCCCACGAGGGATGGTTCGTATAGAAAACGAATGGCGGAGATTCGCAGGAGGAAGGAGGCAGAAATGGCGAGGAAAAGGAATTATGGTAGTGGTGGGGGTAGGAAAAATGTTGTGAAACCAACTCCTGTGAGGAGTGGTTATCAGGGTGTTAGTAGGTCTGGAGGGGTTAGTACCGGTGTGGGTGGGAATATGAGGATGAGGACGAGTGCGAGTTCTGGGGCGGAGAGCCGGGGGAGTTCCGGTGGTGCGGCGTATGGTGCTTCCAAGCGAGGGGATTGATACAGAGGATGGATTGTTTAAGCATTATCATTTTCCAAGAGTTTGTTTCCGTGTCGTTTTTGTGCATACTGTTATACAGACATATAATACTTTCAGATCAAATGCAATCACACAACAGAGCAATGACAGTCGATTGTTCCTCCAACGAAATGACTTGAGCACATAGATTTATTCCCGTCACCTCGGTTGTGCTCTCTGCTTTATTCATTCATTGCCAAAACATAAGAATTCATATGAGACGTCTAGCTCACTTGCATAAAATGTAACCAATAAACAGAGCGATGATCGATAAGCATTGCTCATTGCTCTTGGTACAACACTGGTACATCTAAACGCAATGCCTTCTGTTATCACGTTTTAGTTATTGATTTGCTGTGATAACGTAGGACCTAACAACGAAAAAAAAACAAGAACACATAACTTTCGCTGGACGATCTTTGTCACTTGCGTCTCTTTTCCCACGCCGAAAAATCGAAGGCGAATCCCTTAGAGTTTCTACGTTTCACAGCGTTCTTACCGTGGTTGTTGTAGCTGTAAAAGTCCACAATTAGCTCGCATTCCGAACCGTGACTCTCTGCAACAGTCGGCTTTGCCTTCTTGAACATTGCAGCCATTGCTTTCAAGAGCGTCTTGGATGAACTTCGTCTTGGATGTTGTTTCATCGATTCATGCCTTGGCTCCTTGCTGCGAACAACGTATGAAGCGGAGTCGTGAGAGCTTATGACGGATCCACAGACACTGGCAGTCGAGTCATCTTGAGGCAGCTCTGATGACAAGCTAGAAAATGACTCATATTCTGGCTCTACGACAGTGCCAGAAAAGGACACAGATTCATTGGCAGACAGGATTGAGTACTTATTGGTGCGATCTCGACACATTCTGAGATTATTTTCATACTGATCTGACTTTTCTATGTTACCATAGTTTGAGGCATAGCTTGAATCATCGAAACACACACCAGTAAGAGTAAAGTCTTCTGAAAAAACGGAGCTTTTGCTGGAATTAGCAGACTGAAATGAGTATTTCAGAAAGGAATTCCGTGCATAGAGATCACTCTGCATGGCGGTCGGTTCCATAGCCAGGAAACTTGATGAAGCTTGATGGGGCTTAAATGGCTGGCGACGAAATTGAGCTCGTGCTCTATCCTCACTTTCGAAATCCTCGCTCACATCAAGGGGGAGAGATATGGTAGAATATCTTAGTTGACGAGCCGATGAATGGTTTCCTTGGCGGATGTCGTAAGACGTACCGTCTTCGTTGTCAATTTCATTATTTTCGAGATCACTCAAGCCGCTAGCATCTGAGATGTCAGACACTAATGAAAGTCTAAACTGTCCTTCCTGGTCTTGGGTGCTGGCCTCCAGGATCATCTCTCTTGACGATTGCTTATATTTTGATCTTGGCGTAGGCCCCGCGCCTGTATCATTCTTCGAGATAATGTCTTTAAGATTCGTTGGCTCGGAATCCTCACTTAAACCATGAGCAACACTCACGACCCTCCGAGGTTTGTAGTCTTCTTTGAATCCACCTCCTGCACGGACATGGACTACAGTTCTCCGCCTTTGACTACGCTTCACATAGACATGTTGTTTGTGACCCGTTGGTTGAGACGGTCGGGCACTTGTTTGAGGGTCAGTATGTCTCTTCTTTGTCGCCACGACATTAATTGAATGTCCGTTGCTTCTCTTGTAATTAACGGCCAGAGCAACCTGAGGCTTTTGTCGTGGTTCCCGAAAATCAAGTCAACATCTACTATATTGAGCAGAAGACAGGAGAGTGAAAGACAAAAGTGGAAGTACTTACTATTCTGTAACTATGCCCCGGCCATTCAGCCATCCCTGTGTTATTGATACTAGGAGTTCCAAATGAATGCGATGATAAGTTTCTACTTCTCGACTCTTGATGTTTCTGTTGTAGCGCCTACAAAGAAGAACGAAACAATCGAAGTAGAGTTCAGGAGACTTGCAAGGGGGGCGATGATCTCGTTGCGCCAGTTGTCTAGCTGATGGTAGATTAACTTACGATTCTGAAACAATTGTCTGGACATTCCACGTTCCCCGTACTTTTTATGAAATGATTAGGTCGCCCAGTGCCCGGAGTACTTGATGAGCGTGTAAAGTCTTTTCCGCTCTTCCCATCTGGAAAAGTTTCAACATGAAAGGTGCGTCCCTTGCGGAAGCTTTCATCAAGATTCGCAGAGTTATGGCAAACAGTTATGTGATCTGGTCGAGACAACTTCGTAACACTTTGGATTGTTCCTTTTTTCAAGCTTTTCCCTGAGATTATGGTCTGTATGCTTTGCGATTTCATTGATGCTGGCGAAGGAGTAGTTCAAGGTGATTAGTTGTCTTTGTTTTTGTTCTTCTCTGATTGCTTGATGTGGGAGTAGGGCCACAGGCACGTTAAGAAACAAAACATATTGGCTGATGGGATGTTAGGGTGTAACGGATTATAATAATATTATGCTGATGATATTAGGGCAGATTAGGGCGGCAGAGAGATGATGTTAACCGTACAATGGAGGTAAGAATTCTCATGGGAGCTACAGTCGGTCAGGGAGTTGTTATGTGGTCGTGAAACATAAACCGGTTTTCAAGCACAATGAATTCCCCGATAAATGTTACAATGGAACATTAATGAAAGAGGCATTTTTTCTTTTTCTATTACCCAATTGGAACTTAATTCGTAACCTTTCGAAATGCTACGAAATGATGTACTGGGCTTCACGGTCTTCTTCAGATTTGTGACGGTACAATAATGTCGTTGTTCAACGTTCAAGCGCGTTGCCTTTAATTAGACAGAGTTGTTGTTGAAAGCATCTATGCAATACCATATGAGACACATGTATGCAGTATATGGTGACATTTAAACACACTCGGGAACACGGCCGAGACATTACCTTATTCCTACGTTCGTAACGGTACCACCCATGGTTCATCACTCAAAAATTAGCCCGATGTTGTCACAGCTCCTCTTGAAAGACATCATCACACTGGTGTTTCTTTAGGCCTATTTGCAGAGCTGGGAGCAGCGGGAATAGCTGAGTAGAAAAACCTTCATCCACCCTATCGTAAAACCCTGATAATAAGAAACTACCGTAATTACCGGTGTATAAGAACCACCGGTGTATAAGAACCACCCATACTTTTGAGTGCGTATATTTTGAAAACTAAGCGATTCTCGAATAAACGGACAAAATACTACAGAAAGCTTACCTTCTTCTGAAGGTTTTGGTGTGTCACACGATAGCAACAGTTTGTCCTATCAAAAGTTATCGCAACATATCAAAAACGTGTTAATGGTATCTTTTGTAAATGACCCGACATTTTCCGGTTCTTATACACCAGTAATTACGGTACTTATTATAGGTTACAACTTCGCAAGTGCCTGTACATTTCTGTTTTCTGGCATTCAATGCCCAATTTAGATGTTAAATCCCATACAGCTGGATTCTCCTTGTCAAATACAACACGCCAATATTCATAAAACCCTGTAACTCCGGCTGGTTGTTGAGTTACGTACTTTTGCCGTAAAACTCACAACACACCGCCCTTACAACACGCGTACATCACACAAAACAACCAAAACCACAATGCAGCGGGTTGTTCTTGTGGGCTTTGCCAGATGACAATGGTTGTCACTGCGATTTGCACCCATTTGGATGCGAGAATACCTTAATTCTCAATTGCAATGATTGGGGGGTTGGTATTCATCTCTGTTTGCACATGATTGTGCAACACGAGCTCACGTGTTGCACCATCAACAGTGACGGTTCAGATGGATGTCGAGTTTGTTTTGCCGCGAGGGAGTATGCTGCCGGAGATAATGGTCGCTGCTTGGATGGTGCGGTTGTGAAGATCACAGACGTCTTCACACCGGACCATGCAAACCGATCTATTCGAAGCTTGTACCACCACAATCGTTGTCAAGTTGCTTGATGAAAGTAGCATTTAAATTTATCACATAATTACATTAAATTAATCGACTCTTTAGTTTAATCATTCCAACAAAAAAGGAGTGTTCCCTTTTTTAAAACCATTCGTATCCCGTCCTCACCCCCCAACATCCAATCGTCCCATTTCTCCCTCATTCTTGCTTTTAGAGTCTTGCTTACTCCAATGTCCACTGGCTGGCACAAGTACGTACAGCCTGGCGGAATGTGAATCACTTCAATCCCAAGGGATTGGATTCGATTCGCGACTGACCCCATCATATGAACATGGTACGTGTCCAATATCAGTAGCGGGATGACCCCAGGTGCCTTCGAGTTCTTCCACAGGATGAGGATGAGGTCTATCCATTTGTCCATGAGCTCCTCATCCATCCATGCCTTCTTCTGACAGGCAACCGCGATCTGGATATTTTTGGAACTTGTGGGTAATACGGCCTTTTGTAGCGCCTTTAAAAACAAGAAATGGCGGCAGCATCTTCCTGCTTGCATCCACAGTCACAGCAAGCGTGACCCTCTTTGTATCCGCTGTTGACGAGCGGACGTGAACTGTCCTCGTTCCTTTCGTTTCAAGTGTCCTGCCAGCATGAAATGAAAATGGAATTGGGGTCTGATCCATATTAATGATGTCTTCTGGATCTTTTGAGGTGACCTTCTCCTTAATGAGCTCAATGAAGTGCCTTGATTCCTCTTCAGTCTCTTGGAAATTCTTTTGGGCGGTATGGGTGGTGACTCGATGGGACAGTCCAACCCTTTTTGTGAAGCGCAGTGCGGCCTTTTTTTGCCCTTTGATAGATTTGCCGTTGAATGCAGGAAGCAAGTGAGGCTTCCTGATGGAGCATGCGTGTAATTGAGGTGAGACAAGGATGACGCGATGTTGGAATAATGAGGATGGGATGATGTTAAATTGGGCGGTGAGTAGGGATAACCATGCAGAGGAAAAGTGCCTCCAAAAGTTTTACCCCAAAGTACAACTTTGAGGACCTACATCTCCCCAAAGTACAACTTTGAGGACCTACATCTCCATGAAATAAAAAACTGGCGGGAACATAGTACAAAACTCTACCTTGACTTATTAGGGTAACTTTGTCAGGATACCAATCCTTTTTCACCGTGCTAAAAAGACTAACAACGGGACACTACATAAGTAACAGTAAATGTATCTTTTGCATATTTTGATGTCTTATAATCTGGGTTTTATGGTAGTTCATTGTTTTTACAACTAACAGTTGCTGAAGTTTAGTTCGGCGTCTTGCTACAAAAACTAAAAGTTACATTTACTTAAGCCCACGCTTGAAGATCTTGTAGTTGCCGTGTTTTTCGTACCTTTCCTGGAAAACATCATTTTCTGCATCGTTCTGCCACCACCACTCATCCATTGACACATCACCCGCACTTCACCTCTCGACCGCAACACAGGTGCTTGTACGTATGGTGCATATCAGCGCACTAGCACGAGTGATCCCACCAACAGCACATACTTCAAAACACGATATTGCCCTGACATCACATAATAGTTTGTACGCATAAAATCAGTACTAAGTTCTTATTTTATATGTAGTTGTGTTACATGTATAAAATAAACTAGTTTTTTGGAAACAAAACCAAGATGATATGAATCTCAGACGTTTTGTCTGGGTCTTGACGATTTTGCCCCGAGTCCAAGGCAGCGAATTGTTTGCAAGTTGAAGATGCTACTCCAACCTTCAAATTTTAGGGATAAAGCCAGATGACGTCAGCAAAATGACCCAAGACCAGCTGTGCGAATTGGATTTATTACACTTCATTATGTTAATTCCTACATAGGTCTATTGGTATGGTATGAGTAGGAGTTCATCTTTGTTGCCTCGGCCTTGGCATCAAAAAAACTCTGACAACCACTAACAACCTTTCTCAAGGCAGGAACCGTTGCGGCGGTAAGTCTCAACATGTTGCACAGAATACGAGAACATACAGAGGGTGCGATACCAAAAATCAAACATAAATGCTTGTAGGGCATTGTACTGCCCAAATATAAAAGCATTAAGCCTAAAAATGCACACGCGAGGGCAATGATATTGAGCAAGGATGACAGAAAAGCCGACCACGCCAGAAAATTGTTTATCACATTTTGCTGAATTACACGATAAATTTTGCTAAAAAAAGGGTTCTGGAACACTTTAGAAGGAGATCGTTTACGGCACAACATTAATAAACGCCCTTCCAAACATCTTACCACTTCTAAATATGACATTTAGAACTGGTTATTTGAATGTTTGAACAGATAGACGTATAAGGACTTAGGGGAAATTTGCATGAAAATCAAGAACAATCAAATTCTCTATGGTAGTATCCTATGCTTATCGTACGATGTTATAACAAAAAGAGAATTACCTAGAGTGGCACTCATTGTAATCAATTTGCGGGCTGTATTAATTTTGTACATACCTTAACGAGGCATGTGCAGTTGCGTTATGGGATTTATCTCAGAATAATTGCTCTCGCTCTTTGTGCAATCCACTTCTCAAATAATTCATAGTAAAGAAAGGTAAAATGTACCTAAAAGAGTACCATGTACTGAAACTGAGAGTACATTTGAAAGTACAAAGTTCCTCCGAAAGTACAAAGTTCCTCCAAAAGTACCAAAATGTACTTTCGGAGGAACTTTGTACCTAACTTTGATGTCTCGTAGAAAATAAAATGATTCCTAAATAGACATGTACTTTCGAAGGTACTTTGTACTTTGTACCATCAAAAGTACAAAGTACCTCCGAAAGTACAAAGTACCTCCGAAAGTACCTCCGAAAGCTCCTCCAAAAGTAACAAGTGTTTGAACCTGTTATGGCTTAATTATTTAGAATTTCTAGATCATATTATTCTATCTAATAATGAATACAAATAATTCAGTTAAAAAATGCAACAGTGCGTGGTGTCTGTCATGGATTCGATTGAGAACTGTCACATCATATCATCTTGCGCATGCACTCCGCAACATACATCCTTATACACCGTAATAATATATCGTTACCGTACAGTATGGTAGTACATGTGACATCCATTAATATGCCGATTTCCTATAAGTCCTTATGGTAGCCACCCATTGGCATTTTTACTTTTTTAGTTTCGTGTCTTTCTTGTTAGTTCAGTGGATATTATTTTAGCTTAACGTCTTCTATATTTGTTCAATGTCCTCCTAAAACACGTACCTAGGTGTTCGAAGTCTTTCAAGAAGTTGAGAAACATGGTATGTGAGCTCACAAAACTCTATGATTCAACATCTCGGGAGCAGAAAAACCACATGTAGCCATGGTTTGAGCTAGGTTCAAGCTCTACCGTGAGGATACAAACACAAAAATGAATTCAATAGAAAACTTCATTGCCGTTCCCCACCACGATGATTTCCACACGGCCGCCAGATCACCTCTTTCACAAAACTACACCAATGCAATGTAATCTCCACCACAATTGCCCTCACTTCCACATCCTCTGTGACCATCCACCTTATTCATTTGGTCTCATTTGGTGCTTTTTTTAAGATATGACATCATTTTCACCACTGCAATTATATTCCGTGCTGTCCTTGATGATAGACCAAGGGGGTCACAAATTAAAGCTTGTCAATCCGCCATTGCTGCCCTCATGCAGATATGGCACATCTCGTTCATCAAGAGAATGGTAATGGTGAGAATCCATCGCTACTTTGAGGATGTTTGAATCCCCTTTGCTCACATATGATTTTTCATTTAATTGTAACTGCTCAAGCTCCCCACCAGGGTTAGAAATGAGTCATACTTACGACCTTAAATATAAGTAAGTCCAAAATCATTGTAAGTAAAGTAACCATAAGCTAAAGTATCTCGAAAAAAGGAAGTAAAAAATAAGTGTAGGTGAGCTGCAGCATAAGTAACGTAAGTAAGTCTTACTTTCAGGTTACTTACAGACACAAGCTCAGGACGTATAATCGACGTCTTTTGGCTGAACAAAAATGGCTTACAAACAGGAGAAAATAGTTCAGCAGAAGTAGGGTTCTATAACTCGGAGGGTTTTGGTGCTGTGATGACAGTTCAAAGTGGTAGGTTTCAAGCAGTTAGATAACTGATTCGATCCATAGCCTTAGACGGGAGCTCAAGACTTACAATTGATGTCATTTGGCTGCTCAAATAACGACGTACATATGGGAGGGAATAATTCAGCAGAAGTAGGGTGCTGTAACTTGGCAGGTTTAAGGGCTGTGGATAAATAGAAATGAGCTGTTGTATAGCTATTGCATCAATTGATGTACTGGGGCAGTTAGGTGATGGCTTGGTGTGATGTGGAAGTGGTGGTGGAAGGTGTTTTACGTTTGAAGCAACTTGCTGCCAAGATTGCCAGAAGACAGCTTAGATACTATGTAAGTAGAGAGAGCTCAATACAAATAAGTAAATCGTAAACTGCCATTAATGATATTATAAGCAACTGTAAGTAGCTGATTTCAAATTCTTAAGTAAATTACTTATAGCGTAAGTGAGTGACAACATACTTTGCTTATACTTAGCCAAAAGTAAAAGTAACCTGAAATTTGTTTACTTTACTTATACTTTAAGTATTACATAACGCCCATTTACTTATTTCTAACCCTGCTCCCCACAGTAAATTGAATGCAGCTACAAAAATAATCAACAAGCAACCACATAGTGAATCACAAACTATTTTTAGAAATTCACTTGCATTAGGGCATGTACCAACAGATGAATTTGATGCCAACTATAAATTATTTGTAATTATCCTTACTTTTTCATTTTACAATCACAATTAATTTGAAATGACTTCTGTCATTTCATGCTGGAGTTTGGCATTACTTTGATTTAGGATGGCTTTAATAGTTGTCTCCACTCCATCATAATATACAGAGCCCCCTTCCCTGTTTCTACTCTAAAACTCTTCAGACCTTTCAAAGTGCGAATGTGCTGATCTCTCCCTCAGCTCTCTGTCCATCACATATTGATACTCATTTAGTGATAATATAAGACTATAACACAATTCAAGAACTCAAAGTGAAGATTGAAGATAGTATTAAAATCTTAGAGTTAGTACACATTGCTGGTACTATAATCTTAGAATCGGTACACAGAACACTTATATCATTCATTGCCAATATGGATCAAGGCTTTTGCAAACTAGCCCGCTTCAAGATCAGTAGGCATTTTCTTTTTTGTAGCAAGCACAAGGAGCTTGATGACATGAACGTTAATAAATCCATAAAACCTTGAAGTTGAATAACTAATCTGAGATTTGACTGTATCACATATTGATTTGATTGGTGGTGATAAGTAGCTCTATTTGTACCTGAGCAAGCAGCAGCCGTGAAGGTATCCAGTTGTCAATAGTTCCCAGACTTTATCCCGAAGGGTTTCCAACAAAAGCGTATTTTTGTTTTGACTATTGTCTTAGAGAGTGGCTAATGAGCAGTTTTATGAAGAAGTATAGATTTTTGAAGCGGATACCAACTTGATACCAACTTAGCTAGACTGTCACCATGCCTCTTTGAATTACTGACAGGCGTTTCACTGAAACCTATCATTCCCAACATATTTGATATGAACATCTTGCATAGGACCATGTCTTGGTCAATAGAATGCCAAGAAGTCAGAGTTAAATGTCAAGAATTCTTTTTGACAGGCACATAAGCTATAGAAATGGGGAACTAGCAAGAACAAGCCTCGATCTTTTGGACTTGATTATCAACTACTTAACGAATGACCAGGCAACTCTAATCATTGTTTTACTCTACACAAGAGACATAGCAAATACCCCCAGAAGACTCATCATGCACAATTCACAATACACAACAACAATCATGAATAACTCATACGCCCTAGAAGATGTCATGCCTGTAAGTCACATAAGGCAATCTGTTAAACTCTAAAGTATAACACATAAAAAATAGTAATCTACATTCTCCCCTAGAGTATAATAAACACAAATTTGCATCAATTATTTGCCAATTATTGTTTTAGAGCCCCCCTTTAATCCATCCTCGTGTTACCTGTAGATTTACTTCACAGCTGAAGTCTCTCTTTGTAGGAAATTGTACTATGTCTCACGTGATAATACCCTTACGCATGTTTCAGATTGCATTATTTCTATTGTACTAAGATTGTATGAAAGGAAACCATCTCTTACTTGGGCATGGAAACAAGTACAAGTATCATTTGATGTGTTTTTACATGATTGTTATGTAGAAGGCAATAGAATACCTCTTGCATACTCTTTGGCATGCATGATGTTCTGTTAGAGTAAGATAGGGGCCAAAGGTACTATATTTTGTTAGGCCATTTGCCTTTGACTGGGTTACAGTCATGGGTTATATATTTTTTAACCCATCTGTTTTTTTGTTTTTTAGGATGTTTCCCCCAGACAATTATTTATGCCAACAACTGGGTTAAAGTTGTTCAATTTTATGCCCATGCCAGCAACTGGGTGCAGAATATAACAGGATTGTGGAGTAAAATGTCAAGGATTTTTTGCAGCATTTTTTGTATGCTCTATTAACTCATAGGCGCTGTGTCTGTAGTAGCACACCCACCAAGTAGATGGACCGGCTAGGTTGCAAATTACTGTTTTTGTTACTGTCTCCAAAACCCCCAAAATATTACTTTCCCAGTAATCACAGCAATTCCCCAAAATTCCCCAGGAATTCCCCAATTAGGAGTCTAAAATATGACGTCATAAGTGTCGGTTCCCCAAGTAGGAGTCTTGATTTGTATGAGGGTGTACGCGCAGTAATTTCACTAGGTGGGGAACCGCCTCTTTTTCAAAAAAAAAGCCAAAATTACCCGGTAATTCAAAATTACTGGGGAATTACTGGGTAATTTGCAACCTAGTGGACCGGTGGAGAGGCAGAAGAGACTAAAGAAGCCATGATGAAGTGCATTCAGCAATCATCCAAATGAAAGTTTAACTGGTGCCTGTGGGGCCTTATTCAAGCAAAACAAAAGTAAAAATTATAAGTTTGAGTAAAAAAGCAAGAAAGCAATTACTTATACTAATACAAAGTTAATAGTTTTATCCAACATCCATTATCCTTGTTGGGATTGCCTTACTCAAACTGTTGAACGGTTGATTGTTATATGGTGTTTTGATGTAGGAGGCCTCAATGTTGCTGGCTTCTTTTATTTCTCATGATTTGTTTTGTTTTGTTTTGTTTTGTTTTGTTTTGTTTTGTTACAGTTATCCTTTGTGATGGGGGTGGAGTGAGCATTGCCACTTCAATTTTTTGTGTAGTCATCCTCTATACAGCAAAAAATCCAATCATCAAAACTCCGGTTGGTTGTTGAGTTACAGCCAAAGAACTCAGAGTCCAAAATCGCTGACATAGTCAATGTTTTTTCATAGAGCCGCTAGTGGTGCTATGGGCCTGAGTAGGGTATTGTTGTGTTGGTTGGGTTCTGCACTATATAGCAAAAAAAAATCAATTGTCAAAACTCCGGTTGGTTGTTGAGTTGAGGTCTAAAAACCACCAACTCTCATCAGAATCCAAAATTGCCAACATAGTCAACTTTTTTGTAGAGTTGCTGGTAGTGCTATGGACCCAAGTTTGGTATTGTTGTGTCGGTTGGGTTCAACACTATCAAGCAAAAATTCCGATCGTCAAAAATCTGGTTGGTTGTTGAGTTATGGTGGAAAATGTGTTTCAGCAGCCATGGTGGAGGGGTTTTGGAGATGTTGGATCTCTTCTGACTTGGATGAATCCTGCACCAAATGTTACAGCGGGGGAAATGAGAGGCTGTGATAAGTATAATCTGGTTTACCTCAGGATAAATTCTATGGGAGAATCAACAATTAAAACCCAGCAGGTTTTGATTCCCCCCAGTGGGATATCTGGTGAGTTAAGGTCTAAAAACCACCAACTCTCGTCAGAGTCCAAAATTGCCAACATAGTCAACTTTTTTGCAGAGTTGCTGGTGGTGCTATGGACCCAAGTTTGGTATTGTTGTGTCGGTTGGGTTCAACACTATCAAGCAAAAAATTCCGATCATCAAAACTCGGGTTGGTTGTTGAGTTACAGTGGATATTGTGTTTTGGCAGCCATGGTGGAGGGGTTTTGGATATGTTGGATCTCTTCTGACTTGGATGAATCCTGCACCAAATGTTACAGCTGGGAAAATGAGAGGCTGTGATAAGTATAATCTGGTTTACCTCAGGATAAATTCCATGGGAGAATCAACAATTAAAACCCATCAGGTTTTGATTCCCCCCAGTGGGATATCTTTTTTAACCCATTGGAGTCGACTGCCCAGTCGCTGGCATGATCCCTGATGGGTCAAAGGTGGGTTATGAGCCCAAAAAGCATTTAACCCAGCATATAACCTAGGCAAAGGCAAATGGCCTTACACATGGTAATACTTCAACGTGAAACAAGTTTGCCTGTGCAATGGAAACGTGGAAGAGACAACCATACTGCACCATTTCCATTCCCCTCCTTCTTTCCTGGTATTGTACTACAACACTGTAGAACATAATACACTAAGTATTATTGTCAGGGGAAGGGCATGAGAGGATGGCGACTTGAAGAGATAATTTAATATGGGTGGTAAGCATATTGAAGTAAAATGTAATTGATGTTGTTCCAATGGAACATTTCATTCCAGACTTATTTGATATTAACATCTTGGATATGGCCATGTCTTGGTTGATAGCATGACAAAGGAAGTCTGGGTTAAAAGTCAATAATTCTTTGTGACAGGCACATAAACGATACCTAATTGTCACTGCTTGAGCTCCAGGTAGTAAATTGATGCAAAACTACAAAAAATAATCAACAATCAACCATATAGTGGATAAATAGTGGATCAGAAATTATTTTTAAAAATTCAATTGCATTAGGCAGATGAGGGCGATTAAATTAATGCCAGCTATAAAATTTTGTTATTATCCCTTATTTTATTTCATTTTACATTCACTATTAATTTGAAATTACTTCTGTCATATCATAATGGAGTGTAACTATTACTTTGATTTAGAAGGACCTTTGCATTCTTTCCTCTTCATCAGAATATACAGAGCCCGCCCCTCCCAATTTCTATTCCAAAACTCTTGAGAGCTTTCAAAGAGTGCCGATGGGTTGAACTTTCCCTCCATCACATATTGGTACTCTTTGTGATTAACATAACATAACAACCCAATTTGACAACTAAAAGTAAAGATTGAAGATGGCATTTAAATCCTAGAGTCAGTACACGGCACACTTCTATCATTTATTGTCAGTGTGGACCAAGGCATTCACAAACGAGCCCCTGTCAATTCCTGTGCAGTTTCTGTTTATAACTAGCAGCAAGGAGTTTGAAGGAATGAGCAGTAATAAATCCATGAAATCTTGAATTTGAATAACTAATCTAAACTTTAAATGCATCACACATTAATTTTGTTATGGTCAGTAGCTCTATTGGCAATTGGTACCTCAGCAAGCAGCAGTACATACTCAGCAGTACATATTGTGTGCAATTGTCAAAGGTTCCTCTAGACCTTTATCCCAAGGCTTTCCCAGCAAAAGTGTGCCCTGTTCTGAATACAGTCTTATAGAGGGGCTGATGAACAGGAAGCACTGTAATTCTTTTTAAGTCAATACCAGCTTGATACTAAGTAGACTGCCATCAAACCCATTGAATTTCTTCCGGGCATTTCATTGGAGCCTTTCATTCTCTTTTTGACAGGCACATAATCTATAGATATAAACTTGGTCATGATCAATTAGAACTAGACATCACTCACACATTCAGACAGGGTGTTGAGAATGTGATGATTCAAAATGCTTTCAAAATCATTCCCAAATCGAGGACATAGAACCCTCTAACCAAAAATCAAATCTTCAGATTTGACCTCCTTCAAAAACACTATCCAAAGAAATATGACACACCTTGTCCAAACCATCTGAATGCAAGATTGTGCCACTGTACGCATCTAAAAAATTTGCACTACACAGAATATTTTGTATCACCTCAATGACATCCTTGTAAAACTTGGATGTTTCCTCTACATCAATGTATAGTTTAGATAAGTTGCTACAAAATGCACAAAAGCCCTCTCTGGACTTCAAATACTTCTCCAGGGTGCTATCCTTGTCTTTCAGTTTCACATAGCAATTGTGTCTCAAGTAAAACAGTGAAACAATATTGTCAAACGGATCACAAATTAGATGAACTGCATGTGTCACCATCTTTGTCATATACCTCAATGGACTTGCTAATGTCACCATTTTTTGTAGAGTTGGAAATGTATGTAGTTTCGAGGAATTGCTTCAAAAACAAATGTTGATTCTTCATGTAATTCTGTCGGTTTCAGTTGTGGACTTTTGGATTGGTCCTGACCTAAGCCGGAAGTAATCGAAAAGTAGTTGTAGATAAGGAAGTAAAAAAAGGGACGTTCCAGTTGTTTGGAGTTTAATTTTATAAGCTATAAAACTGATTGAAAATGAGGACTGCCTCATGGTAGTCCTCTCTAGATTATCATGCATTTTGCATGTAATTCGAGGATGTTAGATTTTGATGCATCCTGTTGGATTCATGCATGCCAAACTGGGTGTACATGCACCTGGGTTGGGCTGTACATGCATTCTTGCATGCCACCCTGAATCCAGTGGAGTTTGGGATGGGCTGTATATTTAATCCTGCCAATGAGTCCCCCAGGACTCAGTGGTCTCTAGTAATAAGCCCTGCAGGACTTAATAGTCTTGTTAATGAGTCCTGCTTCTATTTGGTAGGATCCTACCCTTAGTTAGTAGAACTCCTATTTGTCTCTGTACCCCTTTACCCCTGGGACCTGTTCTTGGGCCCAGGAAGGGTCAGGAGTACCAGTAGGTATCCTTGGCTCATGTCACTTGCCCCCACGAATGGAGCGATAAGGTGTCAATGCTCACAAAAAAGAAAACCTCTCGAGGAAAAAACAAAAACCGCGAGGAGGAAAAAAAGATGGTGTAGCAATGACGAAGCGTAAGTCTTGATAGGAGAAAGGGGTAAGGTACAAGTCGTGTTTAATTTATTCAAAATATGGTGTAACTCTCCTAATGTTAAGTCGCTCGGACTTAGTTCCACGTTGAACCCTTATTGTGCCATTTGTATGAACTGATGTGATAGTCCAAGGATCACTTTCATACCGGCTCTCTGTTTTGCGGAGGATACCGTCTTTTCGCAGCAGTACTTTGTCACCGGGTTGGTAGTCCCAGTCTATGCGAGAGGCATTCTCCCGTCTTGTGTTACGGTCAGTTTGCCGTTGTCTATATTCCCCTATTTTAGACCAGTCAGCAATGTAGGGGACGTCAAACAACATGTCCCTTCCAAAGATAGCTGCACCTGGCGAAGTTTTTAGTACTGTGTGATAGGTAGAGCGAACGGCCCATGCGGCATTTGTGAGAAAGTCAGCAATGTCACTCGCTGATGGTGTCGGCCATATCCAATTCAGCTGTGCGGAGCATCGCCATGATTGTTTGATGCACCCGCTCAAGTATTGCGTTCCCTTGTGGGTTTCTGACACTGGTTGGCTTACGCTTCAGACCATATGACTCACAGAGGGTCTCGAAGTGAAGTTTAAATTCACTTCCATTGTCTAACGGTTAAACCAGGTCCTATTGACTAAATTTCCTACTGTTGCTGACGTTTTGTCAAAGTAGGGTTGGTGTTCTTGGACATGTGTGTCTTTGCCCTTGTGCCCCTTTGTACCCATGGGAATATCAAGCTTCGGGAGCTGTGATACCGGCAACTCTACAATTTCGAACCAGCTTGTTGCAGGATCGATCATTGTGATGCACATGAAGTCAATTTGTGTCTTGTCCTTGCCCTTGAGGGTGTACGGTCCTATAAGGTCCACACATAGAGCCTCCCAGGGGTTGGTGATTGCAAGTTTTGTTGGCAGTTTCCTGTATTTTATTTGCCTGCGTTTGTTCACCTGGCAACTGTGACACTTTTTGACGTGTGATTGGACTGTCGTTCTTAGACCTTTCCAATACATCGACAGACGAAGAGTTTCTTCGAGACGTTTAGTCCCGGGGTGCTGTAGGTAGTGGTGAAACCAAGCTACCGCACGGTGTTGGAGGCTTGTTGGAATAACCATTTTGCCATCCTTACAGAGTACTTTAATATTCTCAACTAACTGAGTTGAGTAGCCTTTGTTTAGTAGGCTTTCATCTTCTTGTTGTGCCTCCGCTATCTCTCTGGTTGTGAGGGGATAGATGGAGTCCTCTTCGTTGCAATTAGCAAACACCTGGTTCATGGATTCCTGGGTGGATGCTAGGGATGCTTCTGGCTGTGAGGTGTTGTGGTAGCACCAACACTGGGCGAAAGTCATCCAGGTTGACCTGTCATCTGTGACGGGTCCATAGTCCAGTCGTGAGATGGCGTCCCACAACGGTGTTGTGGATGCCTTTGATATACACGATGGTGGGGCCATACTCTTCTAAGAGTAATCTCCAGCAGTACACTCGATCAGAGGTCAGACCTAGAGCATCCTGCATTAGATTTTTGTGGTCAGTGTAGACCGTAATTTGTTGTCCCCAAAGCATGCCTTTGAACTCTTTTAGTGTTTCTACTATGGCCAGTAGTTCTTGTTCGGTCACGCTATACTTTTGCTGCGCCTGACTCAGTTTTCTACTGAAGAACGCCAGCGGCCTGTTGTTTTGAGTAATCACAGCCCAATTGAAATTTTGAACTATCTGTGTAAATCTCAAATCCCTGGGAATAGTCAGGGTAGGCCAAGGTAACATCGCGAGCGATAGTTGCCTTTACAGTGTCGAATGCTTGCTGATGGATGTCATCCCAATGCCACGGCTTTTTCTTGGTTTTGTTAGCCCTTGTGACTTTGGTGTGTCCACATTCACCAACTAAGTTGGTTAATGGTGCAAGTATTTCACTGCGTCTCGCCCAAATGTCTCTGTAGTACTGGACCATGCCTAGAAACCTACGGAGCTGTTTAACATTTTGAGGCGGTGTTAATGCGAGGATTGCCTGTACCTTTTTGGTTGTGGTTTTATACCATCTCTGGATAGCACATATCCTAGGTATTCTGTCTCCATGGCACAGAAAGACGACTTGCGCCGCATTGACGGTCAAGCCTGCATCTCGCAACCTAATGAAGACCCTTCTAAGTTTAGTAAGGTGATCTTCTAGGTTTCCCTTGCTGATGCATAGTAAATCATCAAGATAAGTTCGACGAACTCAAGGGTTGCCATTAGCTCAGACATCTTAGCCTGGAAGATGTCGGGAGAACATGCAACGCCCATTGGTAACCGCAGGTAAGAGTACTTACCCCACGGAAAGATAATGGTGCATATTTTGGACGCATCTGGATCCAATCTAATGGTATAATAGCCCATATTTAGGTCAAGGGCTGTGGCATATGTAAAGCCTTCGAGTTCTTGTAGAACAGTGCTGATTTTGGGAATAGGAAACGGTTTTCTCACTATCCGTTTATTTACTTCCCTAAAATCGCTGACAACCCGTACGGTGTTGTCCTTTTGGGTATGATGAATGTGGGTGATGCCCACTCAGAATCATCTTGCCATTTGAGTACCCCTAAGTCACATAGTCGTTGTACCTCTCTTTTTGTTATTTCTATGTGCTTCTTGGGTATGGGAAAAGGCCTGCCATGGTATGGCTGTGCTCCTTCCTTTAACTGGAGGGAGACCGGCTTACAATCCCAGTCACCTAGTTTCCCGCTAAATAACTCCTCAAACTCTTGTAGGAGCTCCAGTAACCTTGCTTGTTCTGGGCCACTTAGGTGTTTGCAGTTGTCTCTAACAATTGCCCTGAGATCTGCTTTTTCATACTTAGCGTCTAGTATTTTGATGAGGCGTTTTGTTGCCTCCAGAGTACTCTGTGGCTCCTTGGAAGTCTCTTGGTAGATGCTATTGTTCATAGTCCAAGCTTTTTCCACAGTTGCTCTTGTCTTTAATTTGTTGATGTCTCTCATTGGCAGTGAGATGTCATCCACGGTGATTTCTTTTGTCCGAAAGTCTAGGACAATTCCTAACTCTTTCAAGGTATTACTACCAAGAATGAGGTCAAACCCTGGCTTGGTCATGTCATCTTCCTTGTATTCCACAACATCGGGTTGTAGAAGGTACTCCTTGGAATGGGAGTATTCAAAGAATTTGACTCTGATCCTACCTCTTCCAGTTGTCTGGAAGCTCCCATTTGACGTATGCCAAGACTTTGGCACCTGCCTAGTCAGGTAGGGAAAAGGCTTGTCTTTTCCTTTAGGAAGGAAAATAAGGTCTCCATCAGACCCAGAGTCCAGTAGGACTTTTATTTTGTTACTGGGGCGACTCCGCAGAGGTTGTTTGTAGGCTCTGCCGGATTGACTTTCAGTCGCTGGTTCCATTATGGCAACTAATGCCGTGACACCAAGGCGATCCTTGGTGTTTGTTGTAATCACTTCCTGTTTGTGATTGATATTGTAATTTACACTGGGCATGTTCACACCAGCCTCAGTATGTTGTGTTTCATTACTGACAACTTTTTTGTCATAAGATTTTTTAAAGTTGGGTGATGTCATTGACTTCATTTTATTTCGAATTTTTAATTCGGCTTTTTGTCTTGGAACAAGATTTTTTGATATCTTGGTTTTCGTGACAGTTGATTTAATTGATTTTGAATTTTGACTTTTATTAGTCAGGATAGCTTTGCTCGGACTGGGGGTAGTGTAACTGTTAACTGCAGTATTTAATTTACGTTTCTTACATCTACGTAATTCCCCAGTGCTATCCGACCCGCACCTTCACGAACTGTCGCCGGAGTCGCTGTCACTTTCCGAGTCATTAGCGCGACGTTTCTTGCGCTTACTAGACTTCTTGCGGAGAGCTTTCTTCAACTCCGCCCGGACAATCTGGGCAAAGTTCGCGCCCTCCGGTTTCCTTTCTTTTGAACCGGGCTTACCTGCGCCCCCATTCTTCTTGATAGGAGTACCGTCCTTGTTATAGCAACGGGAGTCACGCGTATTGCGACTCTTGTGCGGCCTTCCATGTTTCTTACATAGCACACAGTGCTTTTTGGTCCAGCCCACCTTCTTGGGCTTCTTGGGGATGCGGGAGTCCATCGACTCCATCTTCCGCTTTGCATCAGCCCCTTTTGCCTCGGTCGTATTGGCAGGCTTGTTATCGAGTTCTGCATTGTTCTCGATATTCTCTAGGACCAATAGTAGGGCCCTAGTACTGACCGGAGTGGTATTCTCTGTGAGGTCATACTGGGTTTGCCACTTGGCTGGACACATGCGCAATAGATGAGTCGCAAGGTCAGCGTCATCAAGAGGCAATACCTTCTTGGTCGCCTGATTAGCCTTCGGGCTGTAATACAGGCAGGGCAATGTCTCGAGGTAGCTGTTGAGCTGTTCAACTCGGACAAAAAACTGACAAATCGAAACCCTGTTGGGCTTTTTTAGCGTATTCGTGATGTAATACTTGAGGGCCTCGCCCGCGTCATGACGGAACACCTGCAGTAGGTGAAACGTGACGCACTCGTGAAACAAGTTCCAAGTCTTCGTGGGAGTCTCCGTGTGCGGTACTCCCTTGATGTCTTCCCAAGGAGCTTTAGTCACTTGGGCCTTGATAATCTTCTCCCAAGGCTGACGTGCCTCGTCGGAGAGGAGGTTTCCATAAAGCTCGAAGGGCTTCGCTCCAGCCGTTGCGACGGCGAAGCCAGATCTTCTAGAGCTTTCAAGACCTTGTCATACGTGGCCTTGGCTTCTACTAGGGCAGGTGAAGCAGCCTCGGTAGTCGTACCGGGCGCCTCTTGTTTATTGCCCTTCTTCTTCTTTTCAGCATTACGTACCGTGACGTAATCCTGCTTGGCTAGTTCAGCCTCGATCTTGGCTGTTTCAACAGCCTTCTCGGCTGCCGCGAAGTCCGTGTCAAGCCCCATTTGCTTGCATGCGTGAATCGCGGAGCGTACATGCAGTAGAAACTGCTCTGGAGTCCCGGACGCCCATACTGCCACCTTCAACTTGTTTCCCGTGTTGGGGAGAGTCAGCTTAAAATAGGTGGTCTTTTTGTCCTTCGCGAGGGCATCCTGCACGGGATCCTGCTCAGGAATGTAACGTATGGGGGAGTTCTTCCCTCCAACGCCACGTTCGCACTCTACCCACTTAAGCCCTTCGGGAATCGCTTTCACGGAGGACATGGCTCGTAGTTTTTCACCTAGGCTAGTGCCTAAGAAGAGCTTCTTGTAGGAACTCCTTGGTGGACTAAGAAAAAAATCGTTCGCACGGTGACGTGCAATGAACGTAGTACTCTGCGTGGTAGACCTTGCTTTTGTTCGACCGCCTGTGGGTCGTCGGGATGAGCCTTTGTGTGGTTGAGATGCGAGCAACTTACCAAGTTCGGCTAATATCATATGATAGTGACCTAAGCCGGAAGTAATCGAAAAGTAGTTGTAGATAAGGAAGTAAAAAAGGGATGTTCCAGTTGTTTGGAGTTTAATTTTATAAGCTATAAAACTGATTGAAAATGAGGACTGCCTCATGGTAGTCCTCTCTAGATTATCATGCATTTTGCATGTAATTCGAGGATGTTAGATTTTGATGCATCCTGTTGGATTCATGCATGCCAAACTGGGTGTACATGCACCTGGGTTGGGCTGTACATGCATTCTTGCATGCCACCCTGAATCCAGTGGAGTTTGGGATGGGCTGTATATTTAATCCTGCCAATGAGTCCCCCAGGACTCAGTGGTCTCTAGTAATAAGCCCTGCAGGACTTAATAGTCTTGTTAATGAGTCCTGCTTCTATTTGGTGGGATCCTACCCTTAGTTAGTAGAAATCCTATTTGTCTCTGTACCCCTGGGACCTGTTCTTGGGCCCAGGAAGGGTCAGGAGTACCAGTAGGTATCCTTGGCTCATGTCAGGTCCAGAATGATCGTCCAATAAACTTTTGAAATACGAGCTGGCTCATTCCATCCAAAAAATATGATCCCACTAGACAACATTGACTGCTACAGAAACCCATGTTTGGGCAATTCAAGCACAAAGTAGCAGTGGCGGTTTGAGGATGATCATCTGCATCGACTCTTAACGTGGTCATTATTGTAAAAATATTGTAGAAATCATTCTCAATGAAGTGCAACGTGGAGCTGTAACTTTCAGGAGGGAGAATGACCTGGGTCTGACTGCATGGAGCATGCATCATTCCAATGCTGGTATTAATAATGGAGAGTCAAATTATTGATCAAATCACACCTGCATTATTGTGGGTCATGGGTGTATTGGTGGCATGTGGTCATGATCATGATGTCTTCCTGGTAGTTGGTGTAGGGTTTTGTCACGTGAGCAACGGGCATTCATGCATTTTTGTTGTGGTTTTCAAACTTGACAATGGACAAGGTTCAAACTGTATTGCATCAATCTGCCAATTTTGCCGATGAACGTTTGCCATGACAGCTTGTTGAGCAGCTTACCTAGGTTGGATTTGACAATGAACAGCAATGAGGACATTTATTATGTGATCATATAGAGGGATGAATGGGGAAAAATTACGCGGAAAATAATTTACCCTGGCTAATTTTTATTCTCTCCTGCTTCATATCATCATGGCTTCTTTGTAACAAATATTGCATGGTAGAAATGGTCCAATTTTTCATTGAATAATGATAATTGGACCAAACCAAGCGGCTTGATGCTAGCTGGTGGTCTGACAATAAGGGCAATCGTGGAGGATCTGGTGTTGCAGTGGTATGTTTCATGGAGGAGGTGATGCTGTGGTGGTGGTGGAAATTGCCATGGTGCTGAAGTGTATATCGTGTTGCAATTTTTCTGCTCACAGTAGAAATTAGGTAGTGTAAAGCAACAGTGCAATACCATAAATGTAGTTGTAGTGTTAAAGTGGTACCCCCACGTGATTCTGTACTTTTACTGTTAGACGTTGTCCTGTAAAAAATATACTTTACTGTTATGCCACCTGGAACAACTCACATGTCCTAGAAATTTGCACGTCCTTAGTCACATGAGACAATCAGTGAAACTCCTAAATATTATGTTGAACTACAAGTATAGCAGCTGAACTACATATAAGTGGTTGAACTAGTAAAACTGTACTTAATGGATCCTTCAAACTAAAAAATATGAGGTCTTGTCCTTCAAACTATGCGGAAGAGTATTTCTGACCGCCAACCTACACAGAAGCATATTTCTATCAGTGGAACTACCCAGAAGCAGTTTACGATCCTTTCAAGTACTCAAAATTATTTCTTGATCCATCAAACTTAGATACTATGAAAACCACTTTTCTTTGACCATTCCTGCAGCTCCCATGATTGTTTGTAACAGTATTTTGTGAATAGAATAAAATGATGGCTTTTGCCCTAATTCAGGATCAGTCATTTCTTATTTGACATGTTTTGGTGACCTACTTACAGGCATCATGGCAACTTCAGACCCACCGTTACTCTATCATTTCCCCAAATGCCAATGGCGTCACTTGTAGAGCAGCCCCTGCAAGACTTTTGCAGCATCTTCAGCTGCACCATGAGGTATGTACATCACATCAGAGAGAACTGCAAACGACCTCAAAAGTGTTAAGGTCCTTCAGAAAACTCCACTGACAATATGATATATTATGTCAAAAATCATCATCAATATGTTAGTATAGCAAAACTCAGAGTAGAAGCAATCAAAATTAGCAAGGAAATGGACCATGCCATACATGTTTTATCTGGCTTTCAATAGTTGAAATCAAAATTCTAACAAGATTGAAACACTTTGACTAACAACCAGAATGATTCTAGTTTCTACTTGTTGAAATTTTGATACTGGCAATTGACAAAGAGGTAAAATTAGTAAGAGTTATATGCTGGGTCCTTGGAGTACGTACAAAAAATTAGGCAGGGTATGTGCCCCTAGTGTGATCATGTAGAAGCTTTTCATTGCTTAAGTCTCATTTGTGGAAGCACAGGAAGCATTAAGTTTATGATCAAAAACTATGTTGCATGATATGTACCCTACGGTACCTTACTTATGACAAGTAAATAATGAAATTGTCATATCTTTGTTTAGTTTTTAGCAAGTATGGAAGGCATAACCAGCGCATGTGTCTTGTGTGCTTTGAGTGCACCATAAAAGTGGATGACTCTATAATCATCGACTTGCTCGTGAAGCAGTCAATTATTTCACATAACAACTTGTTGATCATAGATGGCTTATTCAGATATTTACGCCTAGACAGGAGTAATGATACATGCAGTTTCAATCATTTGACTAGCCAGCAATGGAAAGGTTGAAACCCACCCAAGCCATCCGCAATGGCAAGGACCACTTTCAAATCTGAGTTGCTGAGGTTCAAGAGCTGCAAGAATCTTCTCATTGCATCTTGCAAGCCCAACCCACTCCCGACCAAGCAAGAAAACAGGGTGCAACCGTTGTTCTTAAAGTCCCACAGGTGCAATGCAAAATGATCTGCAAACTTAGCATGTTGGAAGCTTGGGACATCCAACAATATGATGATCTTTACTGAAAATGCAATCATGGCAGGGTCTTTGATTCTGGCTCATGCAAAACATCAGAATTTTTACTACAAAAGTTCCTTCAAGCACCCACTATCAACCCAAATTATTTCCAATGCTGCACAAAGAAGTCTGAGGTTCCAGACATCAACTCTACCCATTGCTCTGTCACCATGTACTTGGGCAACATCAGGTCCATTTTTCTTAAATTGATAGTAGTGGTAGTGGTTCATTGTGTTCAGTCTCATATTGGCAACATGCAGGGGTCTGTAGGGGATAGCATCAACAAAAGAATGCAGCCCATGAACAAGATTGTACATCACGCATCTATCTTCAGAAAAGCCATGGATGTTTTCGTTATTGTTGTTTCTTGTTCTTGCTCTTCCTCCCGGCTGAAGACACTATGTCCAATGAGACCCTCACTAAGTGCCGACTATTGCGAACCCCTTGCACGCTAAACGATCACAGCCAGTCATGTCCCTCATCAATGGCATTGAGTATTGGGGGATGTCTCCTTCATCTAGTCATTCCTCACAGTTTGTTGTCCCTCAAAATGATGGTTCCATTCGTTGTTCATCTCAACTAATGACTTGACCAGTTGGCCTCCTGACTTCTGGAACACTCCTATCTTTCTATTTGGGATTTCGTCTCATTAGCACTATAGTGCTAATGAGAGGAGCCCAACTGGAAATCACTCGTCCCATGCCATTAATACGCCAGCTTCAAAATATTCCAGTGCATCCTCATTGGGCTCAAATTATCCGTCAGCAGTGAAGTCATCTACAGCAGATTATTCAATTTCTGCTCCAACACATCAAACCCGTTCCCACACCCCATGTACTCTTAACCCATCAATGTACTCATAAGCATCCTCCTTGACATCGAGACATCAAAGAAGAGGGTCATCATCTGCGGTGAATGTACCAAGTGATACCCAATCGTCACTGTTGCCTACCTCAAAGAACCAAATTCCCATGACATCACCCAACCCGAACCTAAGTTCTGATGATTTGATGTGGATAATAAATGGAAAACTACCAGAGTTGTTACCTCTTCCAAATGACTTTCTCCCAGCAAAGAAAAAAATAATTGATCAAAAACATGGCGATAAAATGAGGAGAAATGCAGTACACTTTGATAGAAGCCTTCCAGAAAAAAATCCTTCTTATTCTCAAATGGAATCCTTCGTGGAGAAGATCATCATTTTTTATGAAGAAGCCAATGATAATCTGTCGAAATGTCTGTTGATGCATTTGATGGTACGTTGTTTATTTGTCAATTTTATGATTCTGTGAATTAATCCACCATCTGCTACACTTTATGTAGAAGGAAGCAGTATTGAGAGTATTCACAATGCTGTCATATCGTCCAGTCATATTTTGTATGACCATTATCTTGAGCAAGTTCTGGACATCCTAAAACATCCACACAAGAAGGAGAGGGCATGGTTTGATCGAGCCAAAGTTGCTCTTGAATCAAAATTCAAGGTCAAGTTGCCAGATAACCAAAAACATTTCCTATATAAGATAGCAGACCATCTTTTCAACAATGCATTCAATCAAAGGATGAGGAGGGGTATGTTACATAATGTTGGGGGAGTATGATATGAAGGGATTTATCCTGAAATAGCCCAAGTAGAAAGTGGGAAGGAGATGAGTTTTGATACCCTGTTCAAGGGTCCAGTGGTTGTTGAGAAAAAGGTTATAGCAGTTCTGGGATTTCCGTATCATGGGTATATTGTCAGGATCAGCAGGTGGAGTCCCAAGATGCCTACCAACAAAAGATGAGCTCTCCAAGGCAATTCAATTCATACCTGGAGAACAATTTGTAGATCAAATGAGGGAATATTATAAAGGATACCATGTTGGAAATGAGGTGAAAACAAAATGATTCGAAGTTGGACGTTATTTTTGACAATCTGAACAGTCATTTTCATTCAGCCCTTGTCAATGAGCAGGTCATGACCAGAGATGATTTTGGACAGCATGGTTTAGAGTACTATGATGTTAAATGTAAGAGGGGAAGTGATGATGATTCAGCAAAGAAAAGTATTGAGTATCCTGATTTGGAGAGAAAGGATTGGGATTCTTCGGTTGACCAAGAATTATTTTGTTCTGTTTGGGATAATATTGGTGAAAAGGACGCAGGTGGAGAGAGCAGTGAGCATCCCCATGACTATGACCCCGTGGCGGAGCATTATACAAGTGAGTGAACATATTATTTTCTTAGATGTTTGCAGTACAGAGTATGCACTGAACATGACTGTTATTTTCAATCTTTATCTTTTGAGATGATTTTGATTTGGTGTACTCTGACATTGGCTTGTTGGAAGAAGAGACGTGTTGAGTTACTACTGTGCAGAGTGAACTGAGAAGCACAAACCAACATTCCAGGGAACTCAAGAAGAATGCATATCATAATGGTGCAAACACAGAAAATCAGGGAGATGAGCCAGAACTTAGGAAAGGTGACTGTAAGTGTATCTATAATGCTGGTTGAAACTGAACGATTTGGATCACTAAATTACATTGCTGTATTGGTTTGTGTGAAAGCTGACATCGGAAGATGCCATGAGGGACTGTTGAACATACATAACATTTTGACATCCATCGCAGTGCCTTCTTTGCCTTCTAGGAAGATCTGTGGAAAGGAAATGCCCCCTTTCTCTTGTAAGTGCTGTGCACAGTGCCACGAGAGTATGTTCTGTAAGCAGTAACCCATGCACAAAGTATCCTTTTTTAGGTTAAGGTGAACAAAATTCGAATCCAAAAGTCAAGAATGATGTGGTGGTCCCTCGTTGAGCAAACCAGATGGATGATGAGGTATTTCTTCCGCCTACATCCGGTGAGAATTTTGGCTGGTGAAGAGTTTCTTTCCTTAACATGAAAGGGAACTAATAGCTAATATACAAACTTTGATATATGATGACACAGGCGTTACAGATGAGGAACATCAAGCATTCATGAACTGGATGGAAACTGATAAACCCAATGACATTAAGAGAGGAAGTGATGGGGAGTATTATGTGGAGAAGGTACTCAAAATGCATGTAAAAGAGGGAAGGGAAGAGTTCCTTGTGAAATGGATTGATTACCCTTTGAGTGAGGCTACTTGGGAACCATTTGAATATCTTTCTGGCCAGGAAGCATGTGAGTGTCTGGATATTATTTCTTTTACTATCACATAACTTGCCTCTGCGTCAGAACTCTCACAATCTGTTTTAAGATGATGAGGCCGTTGCATTGAAAACTGTGTGGAACGGGACAATCTCTTCTCAGGTAAAGTGATAATATTTTCTGTTATTGTATGAATCTTGTGAAAAGGAAATAACCTCATAGGTTGGTTTTTCTATTTCCACTTTAGAACAAGAAAAAACCAAACAAGAAGAGAAAGACGAAGGATTTGCAAAATGGAGTGAGTGATATTACCACTTTTCATGTAACATATTTCATATAAGACATTTCATCATACTCTTTTGTTTGATATCTCGTGAGAAGGCAAAGAAGAATGTGTCAACAGTTTAGGTTAGTGCAATCGATTACTCCAACTAGTCATAGAAACAGATGCTGATTAATATTCACTGCTTTGCCTTTTTACTTTTCAACAGACATCTGACAAGATAAATGAAAAATTACTAATCATTGTGAGTGTGAGAAACAGACACAACTCATTGTCTCAAAACATTTCTTTTCTGCTCAATCCGTTCACTTATTACAGGCGGGTGAGGAGAGAAGCAAGGAGACGGTATCTGTAAAGGAAAAGGTGAGCAACAGACACTGCCATCAATTAAGCATAAAATTCTAGTACGATAACTGCATCCCTTTTGAAATGACTCCAATATTTAAGGTGCTAAACAATAATACCGACGTTGGCGGCAGAAAGAAGGAAGAGGTAAGATATGAATTTGAGAGCATCACCAAATGACCGTTAGATTCACAAGCCACTTACTAATGTCATCTAAATGTCATTCCTTTGATACAGGTACATTTTTTGTTTTTTGTTTTTTGGTATATGAAGTGAATGAGTTATGTCAGACTTTTTATCTATCCCTGTTATGCTTAAGATACAGGTAATTGGGGAGGAATATATGGGGAATGACTGGAGAACTATCACATTTAGACGGGATCATTCTATTCAATTGAAAAAGAACGATTATTGTGTATTCATTTACCAAAGAGCAAATCTTCCAGGAGAATGCTAACATGCAGTTTGTCACAAATGTCATGAGGAACATTCAAAAGCCCAGAAGAGATCAAGAGGTGGCATTCCAAGTGAAAGGGAGTTGATGATGTCTTGTCATCATGAGCTACGCAATCTGAAGCTATGTTCTGACATTTGGTGGTGTGCCAAAGATAATATTGAATGTCAGCGTGTCAACGGTTGTGCTTTCTATGTGAGAGGATGTTCATTGTAGGGGATATATGAGAGGGATGAGGGAAAGGAGTAGGCTTTGCTTTAATGAGTGGATGAGTGTGTTTTGGGGCAAAAATCTGGTCCAATAAAAAGTAATTTCTGTATAAGAATGATTTTTGTTGGAACAGAGGAGGTACATTATTCAAAATGTGATTTATCATCAAAAGTCGATTTTGTATGAAAAGAAGAAAAGAGATTCTAGTAGGCGCTACTCCCACCAGAATGCCCGTGCATGGTGGCATAGTCGCTATGGGTAAATCTGTTAGTAAGGATTTCGGAGTCAAGCATTTTGATCTTGATCAACTCTGGTAGCTAAAATGTTAGCAAAAACGGATGTTGTTGGTTAGACTGTTAGCAAGCGGGTCAAAAGACTAGAAAAGACGGAGGTCTCAAACTTACTAACAATTTATCTAACAGTTTTGATTTTTCACGAACTCGTGAGAAAAAAGCCCCAGTATAACTCCTACATTCGATTTGTTAGCAAGGGATAATTTGTCACTAACAGTCTTGCAAACACCTCGTTTGCAGTGTAGAAAGTGTTCTGCAAGCAGCTACTGGCTCTTTCATGACAAACTTTTCTAAGGGGTCTTGCTTGATGGAAACAACCAAGTCCGATGCTCTCAATGAACATCCTGTGGACATTAGCGATAGTTATACCTTCAAACTCACACAGTCTCACAGGAAACACCTCCTCCCATGACAGCATCATTGCCAAGCAAGATGGAAAGATCTTCCCACACACACTTGAGGTTCAACTTCCTACACGATTCCATGCCAGCAGACTTCACCACTTAGGTGTCCACATGGCATCTGACTTTGGATAAGTGGAGAGAACTGACATTTCACTGATGGAAATGGAACATCCTGAACAGTTGCTTACCTTGCAAAGCAAATTTTTGTCATAAATGAACATGCAACTTTTGAAGAGTCAGTTTCCAAAATGCCATTTTCAACTGGTACCATTGATGAGAACAACTGTGATCTTACGTTTGATCTGCATCTCAGGAGGAAGTAGAAAGTTGGTGGGGATTGATGTTCTATTCAAGGGCAACCTGCTCAAGGGTACGATCAGGTCCAGACAGAACCCATTCCTCTTCCTCATGCTCATGCTGCCACAGATGGGATTTGAACATTTGCAACTGTTATCTCTTGGATAAAAAGCTCATGGAGCTTCTCAAGAAGATCCATGGGGTGGCATACTGCTCCACCATCAATGTCCATCAAACTGGTTTATGTTACCTGAGTTTGAGGTAGTGTCATTGTTGATCCCTCCTTTTCCAGCAACAGGAATGACTCTGGCCTATGCAATGAAGTACGGATAGCTTTTCTGCACACCAGTATGACTACATTGTCTAAATGTTTACAACACACTTCTGATGCAAAAAGTCTGATGCAGTTGCTGATGAAATTCTACAACCCAGCTTTGAACTCTGGCCAAGTGAATTGTTTTGACTACTCATGTTGTCATTGTTCTTTCATTGCTCATGTTCCAGCTTAATGGGGACCATGGGTGGCACGAGGAATGAGCAGGCTATATCCTTTGAGATAAAACTCCCAAGAGGTCAATTTCGGCAAGACTTTGGGTGTTGAGCATCATGAGATGGAAAGGGGCTAAAGGGGTGTGGCAAATGAGGTAGACCGGAGCAGAGATATTCTGTAGCACTTTTCTTACCATTGGGACATTTTGCCTGTGCATGAATATCTGGTGTGAGTGATGCTACCTAATGGAAACCAATGATATCTATCCAGTACAGGAGATCACAGAAGAAGAAGGTGGTTGAGAGCTTGACCCACTGCCCATTGGAAAGGGTTCACTATGTAGAAGGCTGAAATAGAGATTAACTGATGGTTCTATGTGAATGTGACCTGTGTCACTTCAGAGAATGGACCCTTCGGTAACTCATCTGGTGAAAAAAACAAGGCAACATCTTGATGCCTTATGGGCCAGGTCCACCGGCATGATGGGAGCAAACTTGAGAAGGTTTCCATTGGGATTAAAATGCTATTGCATCTTTCTTCTCAATCAGATCCCCCTCCCTCTCCTTCAGTACTTGGGTAACATAGGGCTGTAGGATCATACTCAGTATGACAGTATGAGAAGGATGCTGATATGGTATGTCAATGCAAGGAGAGTGCATGATATGTTTATGTCAGACACAGTCTATGTACAAGACAAGCACAGGATCCAAGCCACAGCTTGCCGCATATTCATATCACAAGAGTGATGCACCTGTTTTATCCACAATGAAGAGCTCAGGATGGGTCAGATTTGAAAACAGAATGATGTCACAACTCCTGTATGTATCCATTTAATGGACAAGGTGGCAGAAGAAGCGTGTGGTACTCCAAAGAGGCAGAACAGGAGAAGGAATTGTGGGGACAACTGATCATGTTTCATGTTTGCTAGTTATTGTGGATCTCTGCATGGAATCTCCGGAATCTTACATGGTGATGTAAACAACAGGGATTAGCAGTCATTGCATATTTGTCATGGGAGACAAGATTGTGTTGGCACTACGTACCTATACCATGCAACATTTAAATGGTGCCCCTCAAGAAGTGGATTGACCTTTTGTTGATGTACAGAGTTTTCAAACAGGGTAGGACCACTTGCTTGCTAATGAAGTAAAGGATGGTACAAAGACAGAAAAGGGCATTTGGTATTCCTGAGTTAGTGGAAAGTCTTGAGAAAACATAAATTTATTTTCAAGATATCTTGAGCAGAGAGATATAGGACTTTAGCATGTTGACATCACTGCAGGGATGAGCAGTGACCAAAGCCCCCAGCTAAAAGTTGACCGGCACAAACGAGAGGCTGTCCAAAGAATGGAACGAGGGCTGGCCATGATGCAACTATTTCCTGAGATGACGAATACCTTGGCAGATGTGATTGCAATTACATTCTCAGAAACCTTCAGTGACAGTTACCCTCCACGATATCACTAGGGGAGGTGGCTTTCTTTTTTACTAGAAATCCAAGAAAGTCAAATGTGCAGTCATAACATGCAGCCACATCATATGGCATCCCAGTGTGCCTTAAGGTCTTTTCTAGGTAAGCATCTAACCTTAATCTAGTCCTGCCTATTAGTTAACATTTTTGAGATTTGTGACTGTAGGACTTGTAGAAATGTCCTTTGAGTGTCATCTCTAACTAGCATCTTGATTGAATATGGAGGTAGGAAAATGAGGGCCATCTATCTGTGAACAAAGAAGTACAAAATGTAGTGAGAGTATTCAGTATGAAAAGGGCCAGTGATGAGTCCAACTTTCATGAACAAAGCTATTATCACTTTGTATATCATTCCAAAGAAAGCTTAGCTACTTGAACGGTAGAGTGTCAACAAAGTTTGTCATACTTATTATACAAAAGCCAATGATTGAGATAATATTTTTTCAAAATCTTCTCCAGTGTGATGGTCATTTTACCTCTTTAGTGATTTGTGAAACTTTAACATTACTCCACAAATTCTTTGAAGGCTCCACAAATGAGACAGTTCAGAAAGCACATCTGCTTTCCTGGTCATTTTGATGCATGGAACTGAAGCAAAAGTTGCCCCTGGATAGAAGTTATCTCATTGCCTGGAAAATTTTGTTTTAAATGACAGCTTGAATCATTGTCACTGTGATGCTAAAAGCCAACACAAATGATAGTTAGGCAATTTATCTGAACTGAAGTCCATATCATGTATCTCATTTGGGTCTGTTGGAGTCATGACTTGATGGACCAAATACTTCTCTGTATTCTTGTTTAATGTTGTGATTGGTGTTGCATTCTCATCCTTTCCCGGATCCACCAATTATTACAAGGTTGTTTATTGCTTCTTATTTATAAAATGTTCATTCTTTTCCTGTAACATCGTGAAATATGGTTCTTTATTTGACAATAAAACGGCAAAAGATATATCATTTGGTGAAAAAAGATTTTTATGAGAGTTAAGCACACTTAGTTCATGTGAGTATGTATGCCACATAATAGTTAAATGTAAATACTCCTTCTTTCCAGTATAAATTTTTCATAGATGTTTTGTATCATTGATAACCAATGAAGGAAGAGATACCAAAAAGACAATTGGGTAGATCTGCTTTGGATCTTGATCACTCACAGGTGGTAAAGTTGTAGCCCATACCTCTCATTTCAAAAACCATATGCACTGTCTGAATCCAGATTTGTCACTTTTTGTTCATCATCATTCGATTTTTTGTTAAACTAATTTGAACATCAATCTTACAGGCATGATTGCCTTTCATTGAACACATGATTTGTGCACATATCCCATAGGTGACTGGTATGGTATTAAATATGAATCCCATCAAACTGATCTCTTTGCTGAACATGTTTGAATGCATATCAAATGGGCCAATCTAATGTTTGGTTAATGCATTTGAATGCTAATCCAATGGGCATGACGGCTTTTTGATGAGTGTCTTTGCACATACTCCATTCGATTGCCTGAGTCACTAATAGACGGCTTGTGAACAAGAATATTTAGGAAACAGTTGTATCAGCTGTTTTGCATGATGACAATTGAAGGGTTTTACCACACAGGAATGAGATTGAGTTTTCAAATTGGGGTAGCGCTAAGTTGTGGTTGGACCACACGACTAAAAAGGCATTGAGAACATTCCTTTGATGATCAGATGTTATTTTCACTCTAGACACAACTTGTGAAAGTGAAAGATGACATCCCCATCACCTAAATCTAAAGCTGCTTTCCAATGGAAAATGGAAAATTTTCAGCTCCACCCATTTCCATTCCATGACACAGTGAAATTGAATGGAAATATCTGTGTTCTTCTTTTACCACCTGAATACCAATACGAAGAGACAATATCACATGTATCAAATACTGACTTAAAGATGCACTCAGACACACAGCTTTCATTGTTTTTGGTAGTCTGATCCTCTGGAAATTTTGACCTAACCACAAACCATAGCTCTTTTGGAATCTACTTATTGAACTATTTGTGACTCTGTCCTGAAAATGTCCATTCTCCTAAAACTCACCAGAGGGGGACAGCCACAAAGTGATAAGTATTCACAGCTTTCATTATTTTCGGCTGTCTTGTCCTTGATGAATTCTGACTTTTATGTCACAAACTGCAAGTTGCAAGTGTATCAAAATCAAATTGTTCCGCTCTTTTTGAATCTGTGTCGATCATAACAATATTCCTAAAACTAGTCAGAGAACCAAGTGGTTAGCTTACAATGCTTTCATTAATTTGGACATATCTTCCTCATAATCAAATTTTACATTCATATCACAAACCACAGTTATTTTGGAATCTAGTAAGGAGTTCTTCCTGCTGATCATATTGATAATATATTCAAACTGCTTTAAAGAGGTGATTGAACATTTTCAATATGTTTTCAGCCACCTCATCCTCGATCATATATAATACTATAACATATAACATGTAGCATATGAAGAGATGACATTGACGTTGAGGTGTTTTAAAATCTTTTTAAGCTCTTTTCAAATCTGAGCTGATCGTCTTAGTAGTCCCAAAATTGCTTGGATCTGGGGAAGACATCTGCAATGTGGGTAGTTTGTGCAGCTTTCATTAATATCATTTTATTTTAAGTCAAACACTGCAAACGAAAAACACTGGTAACCTCCCCGTACACTCGAGTGTACGGGGAGGTTACCGGAGCCCCCGGAAGGTATCTTCCGGTAACCTCCCGGTACACTTCTGTAACCCTCCGGTAAACTAGTGTACGGGAGGGTTACCGAGTCTACCGGAGGTTACCGGAAATTTGAGACCAAAAGGAGCTTTTCGATTTTTTTCTACATACAATAGGAATTGGTACGTTTTACAGGAAAACAGACTTCTCAGTAAGTCTTAGAATCGATATCAATCTAATTAGTGGCTATAACTGCATTACTTAGTAGCTAAAAAAATGTTTACCGGGGGCATACCGGAAGAGTACGGGAGGGTAACCGTAAGGTTACGGGAAGGCTACCTGAGAGTACCGGAGGGTTACCGGAGCATACGGGAGGGCTACGGAACGTTACAGGAGGGTTACCGGAGGGCTACCTACTGTTGGACTAAAATAATAGAGTATGTGTAATAATTTATCTCCACTAATATAATTAAACATACTACATTAACATATTTTAGGGGCCCGCCCTACACATCGCCCACCAAAAGGACACAGGTGCAAAATTTCAGCCCCAAGCTGCTCCAAGATGAAAAATGATACTGTGGACAATATTATCACCAAGGTAGAAGAAAATTAATTATTTAATTGAAAATAAGCTGAAATGAAAATAATTGAAATATAGTATGACTTCAATAACTCACCATAAAAATTTACATGCCTCTGCAAACCGTTCTCGGCAACACGGCGGTGCAAGGCGAAATGCCAAACTCAGTCTGTGGACTGAGTTTCGGCTGTTCCCGTGCCTGGCCTGAAATAAAATAATTGAAAATTAGATGTAGTCAAGACATGTGTAGAAATAATTGTATTCTATTCAACTCACCTCTGTTAATATACCCGCCGCTGCCAATTGTTGTTGGCAACACGGCGGTGCATAGCAAAATCCAAAAATTCAGTCTGTGGACTGAGTTTTGGGGATTTCAGAACTGGGCCTGTAACTATTTAAATGAAAAAATTAACATGTGTTGAGTATAATAGGTTCAAAAATGATGAGTTCATCACAACTCACCCCCAAAATATACCCGCCGCTGCCAATCGCTGTTGGCAACAAGGCGGTCCAAGGCAGAATGCCAAACTCAGTCTGTGGACTGAGTTTTGGAGATTTCGCCAGTACACCTGTAACTAGTTAATTGGAAAAAATGGACGTGTGGTGAGTTTTATAGTGCGAAAAATGGTGAGTTCATCACAACTCATCCCCAAAATATACCCGCCGCTGCCAATTGTTGTTGGCAACACGGCGGTGCAAATGGGAATGCCTAACTCAGTCTGTGGACTGAGTTTCAGAGATTTCGCCAGTACACCTGTAACTAATTAATTGGAAAAAATTGGACGAGTGGTGAGTATAATAGTGCAAAAATGGTGAGTTCATCAAAACTCCCCCCCAAAATATACCCGCCGCTGCCAATTGTTGTTGGCAACATGGCGGTCCAAGGTAGAATGCGAAACTCAGTCTATGGACTGAGTTTCGGCGATTTCGCCAGTACACCTGTAACTAGTTAATTGGAAAAAAATGGACGTGTGGTGAGTATTATAGTGCGAAAAATGGTGAGTTCATCACAACTCACCCCAAAATATACCCGCCGCTGCCAATTGTTGTTGGCAACACGGCGGTGCAAATGGGAATGCCTAACTCAGTCTGTGGACTGAGTTTCGGAGATTTCGCCAGTACACCTGTAACTAATTAATTGGAAAAAATTGGACGTGTGGTGAGTATAATAGTGCGAAAAATGGTGAGTTCATCACAACTCACCCCCAAAATATACCCGCCGCTGCCAATTGTTGTTGGCAACATGGCGGTCCAAGGCGGAATGCCAAACTCAGTCTGTGGACTGAGTTTCGGAGATTTCACCAGTACACCTGTAACTAGTTAATTGGAAAAATTGGACGTGTGGTGAGTATTATAGTCTGAAAAATGGTGTGTTCATCAAAACTCACCCCCAAAATATACCCGCCGCTGCCAATTGTTGTTGGCAACATGGCGGTGCAAATGGGAATGCCTAACTCAGTCTGTGGACTGAGTTTCGGCGATTTCGCCAGTACACCTGTAACTAATTAATTGGAAAAAATTGGACGGGTGGTGAGTATTATAGTGCAAAAATGGTGAGTTCATCACAACTCACCCCCAAAATATACCCGCTGCGGCCAATTGTTGTTGGCAACATGGCGGTGCAATGGAATGCCTAACTCAGTCTGTGGACTGAGTTTCGCAATTTCGCCAGTACACCTGTAACTAATTAATTGGAAAAAAATGGACGAGTGGTGAGTATAATAGTGCGAAATATGGTGAGTTCATCAAAACTCACCCCCAAAATATACCCACCGCTGCCAATCGTTGTTGGCGCAACACGGCGGTCCAAGGTGGAATGCCTAACTCAGTCTGTGGACTGAGTTTTGGCAATTTCGCCGGCAGGCCTGCAACTAATTAATTGAAAAACAATTGGCAGTGTGGTGAGTATAATATTGCAGAACAAGATGAAATCATGATTACTCACCCCCAAAATATACCCGCCGCTCCCAATTGTTGTTGGCAACATGGCGATGTCAGGCGGGAGGGATAACTCAGTCTGTGGACTGAGTTTCGGCCATTCCCATGATGGGCCGGTGGGGTATCAGTGATGTAATTGAAAAAACTAATTGTGTGATGTGAAAACAGTGAGAGGGCGCACTGCAATTGTACAATACCATACTGTTGTGTCTGGGTCAAGCACCATTGTTGTAGTATGGTACCATACGTAGATGTACTAAAACTGTATTATCATACAAATATGCCACACAAGAATTAGGTGACGTGATACAAAGGAATAAATAACAAACACGTAGACACACTAGGCCAAATTTCAGCCCCACTTATTATTCTTATGTGTTCTCATTTTTTGGCGCAGTCACTTCTGATAGTACCATATTATTTTGAAAATATGAATAGGCCCAAAGCACACTCACCAAATGAAGTCATGATCAAGCCTAGAATTGAAACCAAAACTAGACCCAACAGGTGATCTTGCTGTTTACAACTCATGATTTGCAAAAGGTGAGTCATGAAACAAAGAACCACTCGGAAGATTTTTTTGCTTCAAAGCTTAGCGTGATAAACCAAAATTCGGCTTAAGTAATGTATAAAAAAACCGGTAACCCACCCGTATACTCTTGAAATTCTGGTAACCTCCCCGCACTACCTCTGACGCTTTTGCGAGTGTACGGGGAGGTTACCGGTGTTTTTCGTTTGCAGTGAATATGCTAACCCCTCTCAACAATAATTTCAGCTGCATCATGACTCCTATTCCTCCTCCTCACCTAATTCATCAGACAGTGAGGATCAACCCATTTTCGCCATACAGACGCCAACAAGGAGACAACCTTGCTTCTGATGAGCCCTCTAAAAAGACAAACCCAATACTTGGCTGAACTAGATCCACCCAAGGGGTACAGCCACTAGTTTTAGGTCCATTTCAACAAAGACAGCAGTACCAGTCAGAAATAAAAATGAATCATTATCACTATATTGAATCATTCACGTTTATTTACCTATTCCTACGTATACCTCTCTCAATTCTATGCAAAGAAAGCAAAACTAAGGATGTCAGGTTTTTTTACGGGCTCCTAGCAGGAAAAATTGTATTCGATACGAAGATGGTCAAAAAATAACTGACATATTGTTCTACATGCAAAATATACCAGATTCTACAAGAAACTATAATGAATCATTATGTCAGAGAAGGTGTGTAAGAGATCCAATGTGACAACTTGTTCCTAATGGATTGAGGTTACAGGAAGTGGGCATAAGCACCATCGAGAGGTCCCCAAGGGATGTGCAGTGACACACGTCTGCTAGTGCATAATGTGCCATCACAACAATTGGTCAAAGATGGGCAAGATAACTGACATTTTAGTGATTCATTTTAATTTTTGACTGGTAACAGTAGCACCATTTGAAGCTCAAGACAAAGAAAAAGATGGGATCTGACTTATCTCACTGCGCCATCTAAACAAGCAATCAAAATGAAATTTAAAGAAGCACTGAATCATCCTCATCAAGAAGCAGTGAAGAGGTAGCGTATCACTTGAAAAGAAAAGAAAGAAAAGAAAAGAAAAGAAAAAGAAAAGAAAAGAAAAGAAAAAGAAAAGAAAAAGAAAAGAAAAGAAAAAGAAAAGAAAAAGAAAAAGAAAAAAAAAAAAAAAAGAAAAGAAAAGAAAAAAGAAAAGAAAAGAAAAAGAAAAAGAAAAGAAAAAGAAAAGAAAAAAAAGAAAAAAAAAAGAAAAAAAAAGAACAGAAAAAAGAAAAGAAAAAAGAAAAGAAAAACGAAAAGAAAAAAGAAAAGAAAAAGGAATAACAAAACAAAAAGAAGATGATGATTTGTTTGCAGGAATATACAACAATGTTGTGGAATTCATATTCCTCTTGAAGGTCCAAAAGAACAAAAATTATCATAAATTAACCTGAGAAGAATAACAGTCCAGTAATATGTCATTCTGAGCTTTGATCAAACAACTGTTCTATTAATTGCTTTTGAGAACTTTCCATAGGTGTGTACTATGAAAATCAAAATTGCACATGATTCATGAGCAGATAATTGCAATCACATGACCTAATTTGTTACATCAAGTGGCCTTCTTTGTCAGTTAGATGAAAACGTGTTTCTTTGAGTATGGCAACATGGTTTGGGGGATGAAGAATACAGAGATAACCATATAATTTTCATGAATAAGGAGACAGCCATTTTATTTTGAAACTTACCTTCCATGGCATTGATCCCATGACCAGAGAAACATAAGTTTTAAAAGATCAGAAAGTAAGAAATTAATGCAAATACAACAATTGTCAAGATCTAATGCAGTTAGAGTAATGAGAATGTTTGAATAAGTTTGTAATTTTTCAGCATCAATTGTGCAGCACCTGCTGGGACAATGTTCTTATTCCCATCACACCTAACCCTCACATCTTTTCGTCAATTGTTTGGCAAGACACGAGAAAACCTTTTGCTAGTTGCAATGTTTCTTACAGATGGAATGGCAGTAATCATGTTCATGATTTAGAGGTTGGTATTTTTTAAAGAAACGCACTTTGACAAAAATTCTTTGAAAGATTCACAAGAGTCGTTTTTGAGATGATTATAAATGTTTCGATGTAGTAAAATCCTTTCTTAGAATTATCACTATCTTTATCATTTCTTGGATTCCCACATGTTGTGTCTCTTTCTCCTGTTGAAATTGTTTTAAGAATGATCCAACAACCGCATATCTTAAGAAATAGAAGTGACTGAGAGAAATTTACAACAGACCTAGTACAGAAGAACCACTTAGATGTTATACAGCAACCACATGAAGCCCACTCTGCATTAAACTGTACATGGTATATGTGGTGGGTCCCGTATAGGCACTGTCCCAGTTCTTGCACTGGGACACCATTTTTGTCCAGTGCCGGAACTGGGACGTTCACATCCCTATGTTGGCACTAGCAATCCATATTGACTTGGGGACAATTTGGGGACACTTCTTGATTGAGGTCGAGACTATCACGTAGTAGGATTCTGGATTCTTGTTCTGAGGTAGATTGATAGGCCAGATTGCAGTTGCCCGAGCATTAGCCATTGCCTCACTTATAAAAATATTGTCCAAGCAGCCAACAATGTTTGATTTCATTTGAGAGTGTACGATTGGATACTAAAGGATGTGTGTCAGTCTTCATGATGGTGGTGTAGAAAAGAATATGACTGATCACCAGAGGGTCCAACCATACCTGTCCAGCCTGCTTATCAAAATATTGCCCACTCAGCAAACTATGTTCAATTTAATCAAAGGGCTGTGTTGGCTGTGCCTTGTTGTGGCACAGGTGCCAAAGTGGGGCGTCTAGGACTGGTGCCAGTGTCAATATGTGGTAAGTGTCAATTCGGGGTTTCAAGGATCTTGCCCAGTTCCAGCACTGGGCACCCAGTTCTGCAATTTGTTGTCCACTACTGGAATTAGGCAAAGCGGAGGAATTCCAGCAGAATTCTGCTTTACTCCGGGATGTTTGGAAATTTCGACAGTAGCATGATTACTGTGATGCCAAGATTACTGTGAAAGAATTACTTAAGTACTGTGTATAATACTTAACTAGTGTGACACTGTGACGTCACAAAATAACACTCATTATGACAAATTTACAGCAATATTAATGGAACCTACAGTAATTACTGCAAGAATTCCTGAGAGGTTTTTGAGAGAGTAACCAAAATCAGAATTTACAACCTATGGGCCCAAAATACATGGATAGTACTTAGCCCTACCATTCCCCTTAAGTCCCACAACACACCCTCTCAAAATATTGTTTGCTATCTTCAGACTTGTGGGTTGGTGGGGATGTGAATTTAGGAAAATAGACCCATGCCTTCCTACGAAATATTCATATTACATGAAAAATGGCAATACGTAGTGTTATCAGATTGGCATGAAATACTGTTTCACTATTGAAAATTGATAATTTGTCGTTTACACATGCTCAGTTTTAATATAGATTACAATATGCACGTAATCCCAATCAAAGTGAGAATCTCTAACATATGAGATGAATCATCTCAAAATACTATGATCAAAGTCTTCACCTGTCAACTGACAACATACAACACATGTAGAGGTATGAATCATTTATGTCTTTTTTCCCAAGCCGAAAAATCAAAAGCAAATCCCTTAGAATTCCGATCTTTCACAACAACACCATTCTTACTGTTACCGTCTTTTTTATAAAGTTCAAGAGCTAGATCGCACTCAGAACGTTGACTGTTTGTCCCCTTGAACATTGCGGCAACAGCTTGGACTACTGTCTTGGATGTGCTTCGTCTTGGCTGCGGCACATTTGAACCACACCCAGAGTTCTTAGTGTGAATATTGTATGTAGAAGAGTCGTCATCAGAGCTCAGAGGTGACCCACAGATACCAACAGCTGAATCATCTTCTAGTTCCTGTGATGGAAATGTAGCATGGGAGTCATCTTCTGCCTCTTCATAACTCGCAGACAAAGGCACAGTGTCATTGGTCGACATGAAACTATCATATGTACAATACTGATTAACACTGTTGGGCGTGAGGCTTGTGTCGTCTAAAAATAGACCGGTAACAGTAAAATCTGCGGAAAACACTGATCTTTCACTAGAATCATCCGATAGAAAGGAGGATTTCAGATAAGAGTCTCTTTCAATGTAATAACTGTTCATGTAGGTCAATTCAAGGGGAAGGAAACTCGACGGAAGTTGCATAAGATGAAATGGGGTGCTATTTGCAGCGGGAGATCGAAGATTTTTCTCTCGCTGAGAAAAGGCAGCAATGATAGACTCACTGACTTGACAAGCATTGCCACTACGTTCTTCTTGAGCATCATTGAAAATGTCACCTTCCTTCTTCGTGTCATAGTTTCTGATACCACTCAAGCCACTCGCATCCGAAAGGTCTGACACAAAAGAGAGCCTGAACTGTCCATCCTCATTTTCTGTTTTAGACTCATAGAGTGTCCCTGCGTCTGAAAAATCAGAGACAAATGATAGTGTAAATTGCGATCTTTGTGATGGCCCATCACCATTGATATTCTTGCAGATCATGCTTTCGATATCCATTGCATCATAGTGTGAACAGAAATCCAGTGAACGGTTAACGCTCCTGCAATTGTCATCATCATGGACCTTAATTTTACGCTTTCCGCGATGTCTTACGGAGCCTGTATGTTCTTGACCTATGCAATGGGAAGTTTGAAGAGTTGCTTGTTGTTCAGTAACTCTCTTCTTTGAGACCATCAAATTGAATAGACGACTGCTTCTCCTCTTAGAACTGCCTTCTTCATCTCCCTGAGCCTAGAATTGTGGTTTCGGAAACATGAATCAATGAACGAAGGAGCAAGAGATAAAAGCTAACGCACTTACCATTTTGAAACTGAAAGATCCCTTTGCTTTTCCAATGCTCTTACTCGGCGGATCAGGTCGTCCACCACTTACATTGCTGAATGAGTGTGAGATGCTTTGTCTCGACTTTGGTGTCTTTTGCGGCTCCTAGAAGAGGCAAAAAGAAATATTGGCTTTAACAACGATTGTATGCGGCCCGGTTTCAATAAAAAAATTACTTACGAGATTGAAGAGATTGTCGACATATTCGGTATTTCCCGTGCTCTTACTCAACCAAGTAGGGCCACGGCTTGGTGTGCTCAACGACTGTGAAACGTCTTTTCTGTGTTTTAGCATATTTGGTTTCTTTTGTGGTGCCTAGAAAACGTGAACGATACATTTTCATTCAGTTAAGAAGAGAGGATGGAGACCGACCTCTGCTTGGCAGGTGAATCTACTTACGAGTTTCAAACTACTCTCTAAATATTCAACGTTTCCCACACTTTTACTCAACCAGGTAGGTCGCCCACCAATCGGGAGATTTGATGAGTGTGACGAGTCTTTTTTGCGTCTCGACTCGTTTTGTTTCTTTTGAGGGTCAAAAGACTTGTACAATGCAGATTAATTTTGAGTTCAAAATAGAAAGGAGAGGGAATTAAACACATCGCAACCAATGGCAAACAGATGTATTTGCTTACGAGTTCAAAGTTGCTGTCTAGAGAGTCAACTTTTCCCATACTCTTACTCAACCAGGTGGGTCGTCCGCCACTTGAGCGGTTGAGTGAGTGTAACAAATCTTTTCCGCCTATTGGCTCTTCTGGTTTCTTCTGTAGTGTCTGAGACGGACAACAAGAAATATTGACTTGGAGTTCAACCCAGTAGAGGGAAGGTTAAATGCATCGAAAATCCGGTCATGCCGATGTATCTACTTACGTGTTGGAAACTATCGTCTAGACAAGAGCCGTTTCCGGTACTCTTACTCAAGGAAGTAGGTCGCCTACCATTTGCAGTGCTAAATGAGTTCGGTGCGCCTTTTCTGCTTGTTGAGGCTTTTGCTTTTTTCTGTGCCGCCTAGCACACGTTAAACAACGTAAATGTGATTTAAATCAAGGAGGTAGTTAAAGGGTCGCAACTCTCGCCAAGCAGATGTATCTACTTACGATTCTGAAACTACTGTCTAGGTATTCGACGTTTCCCAAGCTCTTGGCCAACGGAGTGGGGCTCCCGCCACTTGGAGTCCACTGCAAAGAATGTTTCCTGTTTCTTACCTCTTTTTGTTGCTGATGTCGTGCCTACAAAGAAGCAGAGCAAAATTCATCGTTTTTTGCTGAAATGTATGAACGAGGCAGGTAAGAGCACTGCGCCTTTTGCGGACCCCGTGTATCTACTTACGAGTTTAAAACTTTTGTCTAGAGATTCAACGTTTCCCATACTCTTACTCAACGAAGTTGGCCGCCCACCACTTTGTGCCCTTAGGGATTGTGCTGATTTCTTCTGTGGCTCCTAGAAAAGTAGAACAAGATTCGTCCACTTTTGTTAGTTCTGGAAGTACAATGGAGGCGATCGACGCCTACAATATCTACTTACAAGTTTGAAGCGATTGTCTAGATAATCGGCACTTCCGATGCTGCTACTTAACGAAGTGGGTGCAACGTGACTTGAAGTGCTCAATGGGTGCGGTATGTTATTTTTGCGTCTTGAATCTTTTGGTCTCTTTCGCGATGACTAGAAAACGTAGAACAAGACATGTGGAATGGATGAGTTCATGCCAACAGGAATAACAGCATGAAACTGGTGCTGACCAAGTGATTCTACACTTACGATTCTGAAACTACTGTCTAACTGTTCCACGTTTCCCGCGCTTTTACTCAACCATGCAGATCGTCCCCCCATTGGATTGCTATACTGACGTGAAAAATCTTGGCCACTGCATCCCGCGTCTTCTCGATTCTTATCTGTTGCCTGAAACGGAAGAAGAGAATAACTCAACATCTTGAGTTCTGAGCAACAGAGGTGATACAAGAAAAAGAATTACAACTCTTGAGGGGTGACCTCGTCACTTACGATTCTGAAACTCTTTTCTTTGCGTTCGAAGTTATCCATGCTCTTGCTCAGCGAAGTAGGTCGCCCACTACTTATATTACTTAAGGAACGAGACAAGAAATTTTTCCGTCTTGACTCTTTATCTTTCTTTTGCGTTGCCTTCAAACCAAGGGTTGCGGTTTCAGAATAGGAGGTGAGATGTGCGCAAAGCATGGCAAAAGTTTCGACCCAAGGTAGGTACTTACGATTCTAAAGCTATGGCCTAAATGGTCTACATTTCCCATGCTTGTACTGCACGAAGGTGGTCTCCCTGGAGTGTCTGAAAAGTGTGATAACTCGTGTCTGCTGTCTAACTCATTCTTGTTCTCTTGCGGTGCCTGAAATTCGTTAACAAGATCAATTGTTGAAGACACTAACATGAAATCCTGCATCTCCTGCTGACCTAATAGTATAGCCGTACTTACATCTCTAAAACTAGTGTCAGGATATTCGAAGTTATCCGTACTCTTTTTCCACCAAGGACGTCGCCCAGTGCCCAGTTTATTCAATGGATGCATCACGTTCTGTCTACTTTTTCCACCGGAAAAAGTTTCAACATCAATGGTGATGCCCTTACGGAAGCTTTCATCAAGCTTTGCCGAGTTATGACAGACAGTTAGAGCATTTTTGGGTTGATTCCATTGTACTGCGTCGTGAACACTGCCTTTTTCCGAGCTTCTGCCAGGTAATAACGGCTGTATTCTCCGCGATTTCATGGTTGACGATAGAGCGCCGTACATGATATGTTGTTAGTTTGTTTCAATTAAGGCAGCAGGTGTGTCTGTTGCTGCAAAAAGTTGTTACGTTGTATCATGTAGTGTATGGCTTCGTAAGGTTGTGGGACGTCGTGATCATGTTTCAGTACGGCATGGTACACAATGTGGCGAGAATCTGGGGCGCAAGATGACTTGAAAACGTCAATCGAAATCGCGACTCATTGCCTTTTTGAGGCTGGAGAGTGAAAATCATATAATTGATACAGTCCGAATGACCATTAAGGTCACTTTGTTCCAGACATGAGGGAGACTTCTCATGGTCATATGAGGGACAAGTCTTAGACTCTTCGTTCTTCCTCGGCCCCGTTTGTAATAGTTTGTATAGCACTTTGTCGACAAGGAATGACGAGGTAGTAACTACTAGTTCCCAATTAAGCGAGTCATTGCCGCTTCCTTTCCCCGCTTTATTTCAGGACTTAAATTGTTCTTTTCGTTTCGTTTCGTTTCGTTTCGTTTCGTGTACGTTCTTTTTTTAAATTTAGTTGCTTCCTCCGTTAGCACCTGTTAGCACGTACACATACACAGCTACTAATGACTATCAAGACAAGTTCACTGTCAAGGCGTGCTCTCGATAAATTTTAATACACAACTACACTTATCGTTTTGTCTACCATTCCCGGAACATAGTGACTGCCGAATGCCGGCGAATTGCCCATGTAGTACCCATGTCCCTCAAACAACGTGGTTTGGGATCAGACTCCGACAGATCTTATAGACTACAAGACACGAGACCCCATCAATAGCTCACGTCTCAAAGCAAAACCGAAAGCAACGAAGAGGTCTTTAAATTGTTTGGTAGGATTAGTCCGCTTTCTTTGCGATCTGATTATCTACCTTATAAGTTTGCCTGGTATATTGCCTTGAAGGGACATATCTGGGAAAGATGATGTGGCCATACAATACCATCCCAGCACATAATCTCTCTTTTTGGTTTCATTACACAGTGTGAAGGGGTGACCCAAGGCTCGTATTGTAAATACAACACCATATCAAATAAATATTTTATGTTGCGCTTGTAACAAATTTTGCATCGCATTGACTGGATGTTTATTGTTCTTGACCCATCAATTGTAAATTGTTTTGCCAATGCATCCAGTCACCCAAGAATCAGGAGGAACGGCGATTCAGAATTCATATCTTTATCGGTGTTAAGGTCAAACAATCGCAGAAGAAGAAGGCGACTTGCTCGAATGAAGCCACGAGAAACGAGACCGACTACAACTTATTCAGTTCTCGCCTAAATGGTGAATACTCACACTTCGTGGAAAGACCACATCAGTTCCTCTTTGATCAATCTACCCACAAGTGACAGACGCTGACAATGTTACGCCATTCCTCCGGGAGAAAATCCGACTCTTGCCCACGAGGCTTGTCCAATAACAACGGGAATCAACTATTGGATGTCGAGGAATGCCATGTCTCGTGGCTAAAATATTGACGACTGTCTATGTAAAGTTTGGGACAAATTATGTATTTTTCGGACTCAGCAGAAATTCATCGAAGGGGTCAATTCCTTCATGGACTATGGTTTGAAGTACATTCCGAGGTAAAGACTCTAGGGCGTGGTTTGTGAGTATTGTACCGAATGCAAGAAGCCTAGAAAAGAAAAGATGGAAGTCCATTACCGGTTATATAACTTGAAGGAGGCGTTTTGAGAAATGTGTAGGTACCCGATGCAAGGGTCAGGGACAGTTTTGAGGAAAAGTTTTCTGGAGGAGAACTGTTGGCCTTGAAAAAGAAAAAGCTTGATGCGTAGCTTCAGTAGTTTGCCGGCGCATCATAAAGAATTAGCCGGAGTTTAACGCCTGCACAAACTCCATTTTATATGCTGTATTGTTATCGTTCTATCGTTACATTTAATCAAACCGAATTCTATCATTACTCAAACTAAGCGACCAATCTTATTCGTCAAGGACAACTAACCTCCTTACCTACATCGTAAGAATAAAAGTTAACAACTCATTAGACTGAAACTCCTGCTTCACTTCATTCTGAGGTTACGAGTGACTTCAACAGTAGTAATGCTTTCGCTGTTGTTCGTCATGCTATTAACCTGACGCCGACATCTGTTCTGCTCAGTTCGAAGCTGGCTCGTCGTCATGGAGCAGCCGTTAGCGCGAACTTGATTGAGAATTGCACCCTCGCAAACACCATAAGCGACCTCACGGCATTGTCTTTTCCAGTTAGGACTCCCAAACGTCGCACTTTGGGATGACGTGAATGGACAGAAGTTGAAGGCAATCTCTGGCAATGGTACAAGTGTCAAGTTGAAGTGAGCTTCTTCTGTAGAATTAAAATCAATCACGCTATTTCAATACATTCCCACCTTGTGCTGCCGCGATTCCCAAATCATTACACTCGTCGGGGCTATCGTTGAGGCATTTCTCCTGTTTCTGTTGAACAACTTGATCTGCCCCAGCTCTCACCCCACGATTAAAGCTATCAGTTCTCCAGTCACCGGTATCGACATAGTTCCTTCTGATGTGTCGATTCACGCTATCTTCAAATCCCCAAATGTTGTCGCAACTGCTTCCTTGTTGCCTCCAAATCCGTTCCGCATTTGTCTGACCCCTCACAACTCCATCGTTGAACGTTCCTCCGCTATTATTAGAACGGTTAGTTCTCTCCTTGCTATGAAGAGCGCTCGTAGAGTTGGTTCCCCATAGGAGTACGAAGAGAGCAGTGAGTTTCATCGCTTATGTTATTGTGTCAGATGATTCAACGGAGTGGTTTATGAGGTCCGTGCGGTACCATAAGGATTAAGAATGCTGTGTTTCTAGGCAGCGACGTTCCTCCTTACAAGAAGACAAAGCAATTATGTGTGGACGGTTTGTCCTTTTGCTCATAAAAGTACCTTAACCTGATTGATCTTTAAGTCATTTAGATTGCCCTTAGGGCAATAGACGATTTTCTCGAACCTGAATTGGGATTTACATCACCGCGGAATTAGTACATTTTTGTCTTGATTGAGCAATCGTTTGGTTGGAACGGGTATGGTACAGCTTGGAGATGCTTTTTCCTGCCTCCTATGACACTTACCGTATAACCCGGATTATAAGTGCCCCCGGTGTATAAGTGCTCACGGGGCTAATTCCATGTACATTTGCTATTTCTGCAGGTTGCACCGGAGCTAACTTTAAGGAGAACACATAGAACGTTTCTCCGTCTCACGAGCAATACGCCCATATCTGTAGCTCCCAGTAACTCCGGCTGGTTGCCGAGTTACGTCCGAAACCCGAAAAACTCACATGCTTCACGATTACACCAAAAAACACAACACATCTCGGCCTGACTAATCACATCGTTCTTGTTGGTTAGTCACCTCTGGCGGGAAACCGTACCGTACCGTACAATAAAGTAAAAATAATAAGTTGTTGCGGATACCCGCCGTGTTAAAAACGCTAACTTGCGCCGGATTATTAGTTCCGCCGAAATGTATCTTTTGTACATTTGTGTGCACCTTAGATCCGGGTTATACGGTAGTGACTACCTTTATTTTTTAAAAACATTTAAGATATTTGCTGCTGACCATAAAAAATTACACGGCAACCATGGGATTTGCCGCCCAAAATGTAAATGCAGTGGACTCCAATTTTAGAGTGCAGGACTGTGACCTAAAGGGCTTCATCGCATCTACAACACCTGTAGATGCGATACAACCCTTTAGGTCACACTCCTGCAATCTAAAATTGGAGAACGGAACTGTCCGCTTGGAGTGAACGGGGGGGCGGTTGTGTGGGGAGCGATCGCGGCGAGCAGGGGAGAGGCGGTTTTTTTATAGTTTTTATTCATGCGACGTAAAATAAATAAGCTGTTTTACATAAGCCAAATTATGTGAATAATAGTGAGACGTAGATTTAGTAGTGATTTCTACGCTGTGCAGGACCAGCCATCTCCAAGCTGTACCCCCAAGTGGATTTTTAACTACCATGAAACGGGGTCAAGCAAGTTATCAAAATAATGTCCTAAGAGCAAATTCCAGATTTTCTTATGGTGCAAAGCATTATATATGCCTAGCATTCACGTGTCATCATTTACAAATGGCTTATGTAACTTCTCTCCAAATATTGATGCCAAGCCTCCATTACCTTTTGGGGGCAAATGAGTTTTTCATTTCTAGGCGAATTACATAGGAATTGTCCTCCTTATGGTGCAACAATTGCACTATAAGGATTAAGATGGAGAAAGCTAGTAATGGTGCAATTATTGCACCGTATGAAAAGGATGGGGATATAAGCAGAGCATGCAACAGTGTGTGCAACCGTGTTATATCCACGTGTGCGAGCTCTCTTGTTTGCTTTAAGACAAAATAGACTCAAGGTAAACTTGCGCGACCTATAAATGTTGAATGAGACCATATATATGACAGCTAGAAACAATAGGAGCACTATGTATCCTAGAGGTATCATGATACCCAGCCGGACAGACAGTGGATTCCAAAAATCTGATTTCGAGTAAATTTAAAAAAAGAATTTTGGAGCGAACGAAGTAGCTCTACTATAGTACTGTAGAAACATACCAATTTTCTGCAAGAATGAATTGATCAGATCATTCCGATTTGGTGTATTCAATGGACAATAACTCGTGAAACACTGTTCAAAAGAACAAAATAAGAACATCGTTCGAAAGCTGGGAAAGCGATCTTTTGATTGATGTAAGGTTGTAAAAATGTTTTTAATCCAACTGTGGCGTCATTTTCGTCTGTCACACGGATGAACGACAGAGCACGAGTGCTCCTTTTGTTTTTAGCTGTCTTATATTGTAAAACATATAATTCAGTTCAATATTTATAGGCCGTAACGATCACAATACAATAAAGATTTTTATTACCCATAAAAAATAGTTTTGTCATAATATCACGATTAGTTATAGATGACCAATAGAAGGTCATCATAAAAAATCATTTTCTCATAATATCATGCTTCGTTATAAAAGACCAATTGAAGGCCATACTTTATACCTAATGGCACTAAAAAATCACCAAGAGTAAAAACTTGTTTCACAAAATTTCATTGCAGACAACTTTAGTGCATTATTACTTATCACTATCTCAGAAATAAAATGGTAATAATGAATTAATTGAGAGGCCCCCCGTGCTCCTAATCGTCTGAAAGCCCGTTATTCAGAGTTTAGGTGTGAAATAGATATTTAATTTAAGTAATTCGCTCGTATTTTGTAAGTGTAGGCAAGTTTGAAATAGTAAAACATAGGAATATTGTGAGTATACTTGCGTGTTGAATGTCGGAAAAGAAGGTGTATGTAAGGAGTTGCATACAAAAAGTAATAATCTCCGATTTTTGAATCTAGTGTGTGTTTGATTATTCCCACCTCTGATAGTAACAATTTAATGAATCCTTTAAATTTTGTTACATGTTTTCACTGTAAATATACTTTTTTTGTGTGCAGGCAACAGTTACCTATGTAACCATTTTGGTGATTGCATTAGATTGCATTGCAGTAAGTTACAGCAATGAAATGCCCTGACTTGATGACATCATTATGTTGCTATTTTCCCAATATCCTAGTCACAGCCTTTCGGGAAAGTCATTCCTTAGATTTCCCGACAGTAAAGATGGCTAAAAACCATCTCGCAACATGCATCATCGAGCAAGTTTGTGCATATTTTTTTCACATGACATTTCTACTATGAAATTTTTGCTGCCGTCCAAGTCAAACGCCCCAATCTCAGCCCCCAGGATGAATTGGGCACCGCTGCTGCCATCGCCTCGATGCTAACAACAAAAGCACACATGGGCATTAATCGCGAGGTAAGAAAAAATTTTGTTCGACTTTTTAACCATGCTTCACCACTGACTTTTCAATTAATTTGTTATGCTGTGCGCACCACGGGAAATATCACAGTCCCCAGGATGAATTGGGTGCCGCCACTGCAATCTTTTCAATCTTGGAAAAGAAAATGAACGTGGACATCAAACTAGGAGGTAAGAAAAAATATAGTTTGATTTTTTTCCATGTTTCATTGCTGACTTTTCAATTAATTTGATATTATGCCGTTCACGTCATGGGAAATATCACAGCCCCCAGGATGAACTGGGCACCGCGGCTGCCATCATCTCAGTGTTAACAAGACAAAGGAACAAGGGCATCAAGCATGAGGTAAGAAAAAATATAGTTTGATTTTTTAACCACGTATCACCGCTGATTTTTCAATTACATTGATATCAGCTCCCAGACCGAATCTAGTGCTGCCCTGCATTTCCGATAACAACAAGGAACATGGGCATCAAGCACAAGGTGAGTTAAAGTGTTGCTCCATTTTCAACCTTGATTAACCCCTGACATTTTCAATCAAATTGATGTCCAAGCTGAATCTGGTGCAGCAGCAAATACTTAGTTGGAAATGTCGGTGACATGTCGGCCGACATGTCTTCCCGTCACTCCGTGGCATCTTATTTTGGACGACAGCAACATGTCGCCGACATTGTGACTGGGAGTCAATCTTAGTCACGTGTCGGCATATTTCACGACACGACATTTGCAAACCTAGTGCAAAGCTAGCGTGTCGGGACAGATGTCTTCCAATGTCGTCTTGGGCAAGTCACGACATTGCTCATGTCGCCGACATGTCTCATGACATGTTGCTGACGTGTCGGCATGTTGGCAGCTGACATGTCATATGGGGGGTCCAGCCAACATGACATGACGCCGACATTTCCAACTAAGCCGCATCACTTCATCAAACATCAAAACAACAGGGTTGGTGATTGCGAGGCGAGAAAAACTATCCTTCCTGTTTTAACCGCTTTGCTGCAATGATTTCTTCTTATGTGTTCAATAAAATACTCCCCCCTCTTGTGCCATGATGTACATCTCAATCCCCAGCCTGATTTTAGTGCTACCACCACTTCTAATATCCCACTGCCAACCACAATATAATTCAGGGCAAGAAAGAATAAGGTGAGTAAAAAATGCTTCCAATTATTTATTTTGATGTTTAATTTAATTTATTCAATTTCATACTTTGCACTGTCCATTCCATGGTAGATATTTCCGCCCCCTCTTGCACTGCCACCGCTGCTGCCCTGATGTTAACAATAGTAGAAAGCATGTTGTTTAGTAGTAAAGTTAGCATAAGCATTGAAGTATCACATTGACTTTTTGGCATTTAGGCCATAATATTTTTATGACTTCAGCTTGTCGTATTAATTGCCTCATTAGTAGCAACACAACCTTGTGTATTTTTGATAGTGGTAACTGCTACTCATAAATGTGATTTCTAACTTGTATACTGTACGAGTAATGACACCTTGTGGTGATAAGTGATTACACGAAGTTTTGGGTTGTATCTACATGCATAAGCTGTCGGTAAACCACTGACGAATTTTGTCTGTAAAACTTACGTTCTCTAAGTAAGTACATACAATGCCATGACTTTCCCTGATACTTTCCTTACACTTTTTTTGTGACTATACTTACGATAAAGTACATAGTATTACACATATCCAGATGGAGTTTCGCCCTCTCAGATGATTGTCTTACTCCTGCCCAGGTTCTAGCAAACTGAACAAGTAAACTGCAATTTATTGACTTTGTCGCACCCTTAATACATCGTCAGCTGCCACTGTAAACCAATCAGCTCCCCCTGATCATACATGGGAAAAATCCAGTAAAGTGCAGTATCAGATGAATCATGATTCGGGTCAACAATAATCAATAATCTTAATGGCCCCTATCTCATGAAAAGTGAAATACTTGGCTGGTTTTATCACTTCTCTCACACTGTATACAGCCATTTGGATTCGTATACAGCTTGATAACATGATCAGTCCCACTTGTCAATTAAAGAGATTGAGTGTCCTTGGTCAAGTACCATGCAATGTGCATGCCAATGCATATCCTCAAGTCTCTTGCATCTGAAAACAGGGTGAAGATCAGCAAGACGGGCAACTTTGCCATGTGGAAGTTTTTGGTGAGCCAAACTGACAACAAATGACAACTTTGACATTTTTTACTCATGTGACTACCTTTCACGAACATCTGATGATGCCGATGACTGCATGTGATGACACTTTGATGACCTGATGACTTTTGGTGAAGACCTTTGATGACCCTGACAACTTGTGGGGTTGACCTTTTGACGACTCTTGTTATGACTCATGACTATCTTGTGACGACCTCTTATGACGACACTGGCGACCCACTTGACGACTTGAAAAATAACTACTCGTACGACTTCGTAATGACCATGACGACTGACTACCCTAACTGATGACCCAACAGATCTTCAGCAATGACCCATGTGACTCCACGTGACAACACGTGACGACCTAAGTGACCACAAAAAACAACCCTGATGACCCTGACGACTTTGGTTGACAACCTCAGACCACCCATGTGACGACCTGTTGATGAACGTCAAAAATCTTTTGACGACATCTGACGACTCCATCTGGTGATATTTATCTCCAAAGTCGAAAATTGCCTGTCTTGCAGGACAAACAAAGGTCTGATTGCAAACCCTTCTACCACTGACCTTCTCAACAGAAAAAAATGAGTTGCAATTGTTCAGCTTACCTCTTATTTTGATTCAATGTTATGAATTCCCTGTGGAAAACATTAGCACTGGCAAAATTTCTTATGATACATCACATGTTTGTTCAATGATGTGCACTTGTCAACTTGAATTATGAAATTATATTATCAGTGCCATAGTGAAGGGGTTATTTTTTACTTGAAGAGAATAAATACTTATCTGCTGTAAAAATAAATGTAAAAAATTAAATCTAACTATTGTGTCACCTTTTACCTCTGGCTATCTATATTGTTGGTGTGTGGGAAGGATGAAGATGGTATCTCCACAATGTCTCTACATTAAGTCTGTGTGTTGAGATCACAAACATCGACTGTGGCAACAGCAAAAGTGCCATGGTGGTTATTGATGTACAAGGCAAGTGCATGAACTGGGTGGATTTGTTGGCTCACATATCACACAAGAAAGAAATGTACCTTACAGAAGTAGTAACCATATACAATAAGAATCCTATTTTTGCTCAGGCTGAAGTAAGTCAAATTTACTGAAATCAGTATCTGATAGAACATGCCCAATAGAATCACAAAAGTTTGGTGTGTGCTGTTAATTGGATGTAGATTCTACTATAAGTAGGTTCAAGCTTGGAAAAATCAAAATTAATGTTAAGTTCTTTACATTGTAGCTTTGAAATCAGGCCAGATTTTTCTTCATCAAATCCACTCCTCATGCATGGTCCTCCAGTTTCATTGAATTGGATTCGATGACAATGAGACTTCTGTTCTCTTTGTCAAGCTACATCCCCCCAAGTATTGCTCTTGCCAAAATCTGGGGTATCTGCAAAATTGTTCAAAAGTAACTTTGATGCACAAGCAGTATATTATGTGCAAAAACAACTGTGTTGCAATTGTACTTATAGGTAGGTAACTATTAAATACCTTTACTATAGTAAATAACTTGTGTGTGGTATTGCGATGAATAGAGTGTGACTGTTTTTTTGTACCTTGATTTTTTGCAACTGCGCTACACTATGTTTTTAGGTTGCACCCGATGAAATCGTGCAACAGCTTCACAAACCTATGTTGCAAAAATACTATGTTAAATATTGAAGTAAATTATTTTACATGAAAAGGAATTAATATTAAATCTCGTAGTAAACAAAATCCATTCACTGGTCATTCGGTTGCATGAATGAGACATCACGTCTCAACTGAGAAAGATAAAAAATGGTGGGGAATTCCCACAAGGAATTTAGAACATTGGTTGCAAACTTCCGATAATACTGGAGTGCAGTTTGACTGATAGTAGCCTACAAGCCTTCAGTCACCACTACGCTAGATTTTTCTCTTTATGTAACAGTATGTGTGTCAACGTGTGTGTGGGGTCTTAGCCGCACTCAACCCGTGACTCCGTACCAGCTGGTACTAAGTGGTACTAAGGGAAAAGAAATACCCACTTTGGCATTCTGCAGGATGGACATCAGCAGTGCCTCAATGGGCCCTGTCGCAGTCATAATGCGACCCTCCCTTTTGCTACTCAGGTAGGATACCTCAGCACAGATCCAGGGTGGGTGGGTGGGTGGGTGGGTGGGAAGAAAAATCTTACGCTGTCCCTGAGGCGGCAAAGTTCATTGTTGCTCCAAGGCGGCCACAAGACTGATTCAGCAATCACACAAAATTATGGCTGAGCTCACGTAGCATGTTTTCAGTTGTTTTTGCCTCACGACCTCATTTGGCAGTCCCTGACAAAACCCAAACCAAATGCTACGTCATACAAACTCTTCGTGCTTAATGTATATCTTTTCTTGATGGGGGCTGTTCCACATTCGGCAGCTGACACATGCTGTTTTGGCTTGTCTAGTGTTCATGCCCTTACTCCCTTGTGGAGATTGCAATCACCATGTGGGAGTGCAGTTTGACTGATAGTAGCCTACAAGCATACAGTAACCATCAAGCTAGATATTTCTCTTTATGTAACAGTATGTGTGTTAACGTGTGTGTGGGGTCCTAGCCGCACCCAACCCGTGACTCCGTACCAGCTGGTACAAAGTGGTACTAAGGGAAAAGAAATACCCACTTTGGCATTCTGCAGGATGGACATCGGCAGTGTCTCAGCGGGCCCTGTCCAAATCCTCCAGTGTGGCCCCATGGAAATCTACTGGCAACCTCACTGTGAAGCAATCCAATTCATGTGGTACAAAGCAACCTGTGCACCACACCCCCTTACACCTTGGGAAGCGCCCTCGGGTTATGCCATGGTTTGCGCAAATAATCCCTGATGTGTGAGTGACTTGTCTTAGACATCGCTGACAGATTCCAGCCAATTTCCACCACCTTCTGGGATTCCAACCGGAGTTGCCATGGGTAGGATCTGTACAGAGGGAAAGCGATGCCAACAAGCAAGGGTTTGTGAGCATAGTGTTGCCAACAAGCGCCTGTGCTCATGACAAACCAGATATTGGTCTCTTTCTCAAATCGGGATTGCCACTCTTTGCCATACAACAGCCAAGGGATGAGGATTATGTGTGCGGTTGTGTAGGGTCATTTCAGCCTGCCGTGGGCGATCTGCTTGAGTGAGTAATGCACGGCTGCTGGAGGTGGTACCCACACATGGGTGCCGGGGGCATGTCTAACCCCTTACCATCCTTCTGGGGCGAGGGGATCTGTTAGGCCAAAAGCCTGTCACAAATCAATTGTCAAGCATTTGTAAAGTTGTCTTTGCGAATCCTTGTCAGTAAAAACTTTGACAAGGATTTGCAAAATGACACTTTGCAATTCCTCGTCAACTGAGGTTTAGCTCGGGATTTCTGCGAAGACATCCAGTTTGGCATCAATCGGGTAGCCCAACAGAAAAGGTTGGCATCTAACGCACATTGCGATAACAGAATGATGCCAACTTGAAGTGACAACCCCATCCATTCTTTACACTTTTCAAGCAAATATAATTATTGCTAAGGAATTGTAATCACGCACCTACACCGCGATTGCAATTGACAAGGAATCGTAATTGGGTAGTTACTTTTCTGCGATTACAATTCCTTGTCAATTATCCAGAACACCAACACATTTTCACCTGTTACGATCGAATTACTACCTGTCAATGTACTGACAGTTAGATACGCTTTTGGCGCCATATTTTTGTCACGTACTGCCAAACTGTCAAAAATCACACTATTTAAAACTAATTAGGCGGTGGTCACAGAATTGTTCTACGCATCTCCTAGGCATTTTGCAAATCCTTGTCAAAGTTTTTCCTGACAAGGATTCGCAAAGACAACTTTACAAATGCTTGACAATTGATTTGTGACAGGCTTTTGGCCTAACAGATCCACATAGTCTGACCCCATCTGTTAGGCCAAATGCTTGGTAATTTGCAATTGCTAAGCAATTGCAAAAAGGGTCAAAAAACTCATTGCAATTCCTCGTCAATTTTTGCACTACCAAGGAATTGCAATTTTCATGTTTTCAATTCCTCGACAACAGTGGTTTAGCTCGGGATTTCTGCAACGACCCCTTGTTTGGCATCAATACTGTAGTGTGACACGTCTGATTGGCATCAGAGGAGTGTCTAACATGTCCGTTTGGCATCAATTTTTTCGGTTCGACGGTACTCAACAGTAGTCATTTGTAAAATAACTTAGAAATAACAATTCCTTAGGAATTGTAATACAGATTTGATATCTTCGTGATTACAATTCTTTAGGAATTTCAATATCGTCCAGGTTTTTTCGCCGTTACAATTCCTTGGGAAGAGAACACTGACCCAACATAAGATATTAATTTATGTAGGGATTGGTACAATTAAAAACCCTGTCAGTTGAGTGCGTTTTGGCACCAAATTTGGATACAAATGCATCCAAACTGACTGTTTTCACACAATTCAAACGTATGGTCGGTGGGTATGTGTCAGTCTCTGTGTGCGGTGTATGTATCAAGGGCAGGCACCACCCATTAGCATCGCGGTTGGTTCGAAAGCTTTCCACTGCATTAAAGATGCCTTTTAAATAGGTGCGTCCATAGTGATACACCTCTGTCACATTCACACCTAAGCCCGCGATCCGTCTTAATTCAGCCGTTGGCATGGGGTTGCCACTGGAACACTTCTCGCTTATCCAGTTGAGCCCCGCCCTTAGGCATGCCTACTTGCTTACAGTGGTAGATTTTCTTGGGAATGGGGTATCAGTGTGCATGATCTCGCCCTTCCATGCCCAGGGCCTAGTGGTTGGCTGGCGAAATTTTCTGTCATCTGCCTGGTTACCTACCGAGTTCATTATAGCTGGCAACTGAGGTGAAGCCTGCCAGGCTTGGTCATCCAGCACCCCTCTGGCTGTAGGATGAATGTCGTCCACATATATCTTACCAGGGTGGATGCTAGCTCCCCATCTTTCCTGTGAAGCAGGACTTGTGGCAGCGAGGGGTCCTATGAGTGGGAGCTAGGTAAGTTCAGAACAACGTGGTCCCACTGAAAAGCCGACCAATCATCACCAGGTCGCCTCATTGCATGTTCCAGAACGCGAGCTTGTGCCCAGTTAGCAATATCTGGTGATACCTGTCCCCCCAAATGCAAGCAGGTGAACCGGAGAAACCAATGTCACTCATGTGATCCGTCATTTCGGGTGTTGATCATCTGCACCCCTAGATAGGGCCTGTCCTCTTGATGTGCCTGGAAGTTATGGAACTGCTGCCCCACATCTATATCTGCCTGCCATGTCTTAACAAAATGTGCAGGTGCCTGTGTATAATCTTTGTCTGGGCTCCCGGCTTCCAAGTAACTGCCTACCGGCTGAGACAGCCACTTTATTAGGATATCTTCGAAATCTGCAAACTCTGCTAAATGGCTGACCACAACCTTGATTGCCAAGAGTTCTGAAAACAGGAGAGTGTTGACGCCATCATCGTCAACAAGATCGTATGCGAAGCCGTTGATGCCGCGTACGTCGAAGAACTCGACGATGACTACATCGGCTACGGAGCCCAGACCATCAAGACGATCCTCGAGCATCTACGTACCGAATGGTTCTTTGTGACCACTCTGGAAAAGAAGCAGGCATCTGCTGCTTTCCATGTCCAATGGGATCTCTCGTCCCGCATCACAAAGTTTGCTCGTGAACTCAACAAGCAACAAAAGCTCTGCCGTGACATCGGCGTACCCGCTCCAGATGCCACCAAGGTCCAACACTACGTGGAAAGCATGTAATCGTCGGACATGTTTGATGACAAAGAAATGCAGGCATGGGAACTCAAGCCCTCTGCAGATAAAACATGGGACACCGCCAAAACACACTTCGTCACTCTATACAAGAGCAAGGAAATGTTCAACGCAGAATGCGAAGCTTGCACCGGCGGGTATGACAGCGCCAACAAGTTCATCAACGCCGGAAGCATTGGTACTACCTCTTTTGTAACTTTATCTCCAGACGACCACCAAACCATCCTCAAGTACACCAACAGTCTTGAAAATGCCCTCGAGCACACTCAGGAACATGCCGCCGCACTCACCATGACACAAGACCACCGCCTCAAGCAACTTGAGACTCAACAGCAAGAACTCCTTGCCAAAACCACCAATTCATGGCACTCCTCACATCCAACCAAAACAACCCCACACCAGGTACCGCCACCAACGGCCAACAGCGCACAACACGCCGCAACCCCTGCAGCACAACCGCCAAAAGTCCTTGCTTCTGCAACTCCTGCAAGAAAAGAAACCTCTACCATGAAGACGACGCCTGTTTTGCCCTTGAAAAGAACAAGGACAAACGTCCTCAATGGTACCTGGCCAAGATGTAGGATATAGTGGAGCCTTGTTTTAATTGTATTTTAAACAATGTGAATCCCATACAGAGGTTTGAAACACTAAACTACTGGTCTCCACTAGCCACACCTTCACACAGCAAACGCCGTGTCCGCTTCACCCTGCCTCCGCACCACCGCACAACCAACAGCAAACAATGGTGCCTGGCATGCACTAACAAACCCACTCGCACAGTTCACCCACTCAAAAACACAGGCACCATCAAAATCCACAGTAAGGCAACCCACATGTCACCCCACACCATCAAATCAGCAGTCAGTGACACCGGCGCCACCTTCACAGCAGGTACCCTACATGACCCGTTCATCCACTCAAAGGCCCGCTCCACCAAAACATTTATGTTACCCACAGGAACTACCACCACAGCCACAACCCAGGCACACCTCCTCCTCATTGTACGTACACCTGCCAACACAGTTGACATTGTACCTAACCTTCACCAAACACTACTTAGCGGCAGCAAATTCACCAATGCCAACTACACAGCTGTGTACGACAAACATGAAGTCAGCTTTTACAACTCCGACACTATCAACATCACTGAACACACTGTCCTCACTGACTATCGATGCCCACGCACTGGCCTCTGGCGAGTCCCACTCCGTCCCATCACTGTGAACGAAAACGTTGATACCCTCATCCTTGACTCCAAATGTGGACTACACTCCATGCAGCCCCGATATCATATACAAACACCTACACACATCCGCAAACACCTACGGGCCTCCCTACAATGCAACACAGAACATATACTCAATGTATATGAACTCCCCAGCATAGCACAGTCCATACGGTACCTCCATGCCGCAGCTGGTTTCTCTACAAAATCCACATGGCTGGCAGCCATTCGCAAAGGAAACTACAGCACATGGCCCCTCATCACTGTAAAAAAATGTCGACAAACATTTCCCTCAATCAGAAGAAACACAACAGGGACACATGAGGAACCAACGACAAGGCACATGATCCACCAAACATGATCCACCAAACATGCCCTTCCCCGGCAGGAACCTCGTACACCCCTCCCACAACAACAAAACATATTTATCTGGACCTACGACACCCATAGCACTCTCTACACAGATCAAACTGGACTTTTTCGCAAGAAGAGTCACTCACACTACCTTATTCACTACACCAATCACTTTTAACAATTTTAAGTAGGACTTAGTACTCCGACATCGCCGCAATCAAAACCTCCATGACGAATTCACCAATCAAGCCGACGTTCCACCACAACTCGACAACCCTCCCTATCTTTTAACCACCGTAAAAGCTCCCCCACATCACATAAATCAAACCCCCTTGTTCCACCACCGCCCGCCGCTCCGCGACGAACCAAATTCACCCCTCGAACCGCAGCTTCTGTCTGCAATATCCGGCCATCATCAACATAATCCACCTCCATCGATAGCCTTCCCCGCCACCGTTTGCCTCCATATTATATCAACCCCCTCTCCACGCCGTCGCCACTATCACCTGCCCCGGTATCGCCATCTCCCCCAACCGTCAACATCAAAACTTTCGTCCCCGTCGCCTCGTGCGCAACTCATTGCCATTGCTCGCAAATCCACCATCACCACAGTTGCCGCGGCTGCCATCGCTCGTCCAACAACTGCACCCCGATTCGTCGACGACCTTTGATAGTACATCGCTGACGCCGAATGCGCCGTGCAACGTTGCCCGCCTCCTGCCGCCGCCCTCAAACATCACTCCACATCTCGCCTCCCACATCCAATCATATTGCTATCATCGCCCCCACCGCCACCGCCAACTCCATCAACCATAATGCCAACATCCGCTTATTCCAAGCTCCTCCAGCAGGCGCGAAAGCGCTCGACTGTTTCAACCCCCACCCGTGAAGCTGCCGAACCTTCGACAGGCAAAACTCCAAACCCCCCTCCTAGCATCATGCGCAAATCCCGCTACAGCGCTACGAATCCCAAACCCCCGTCAGCCTCTCCATTGACGAAAAAGCCGAAGACCAAAGCCCGCACTTCCACAGGTAAAACAACCAACGCCGCAGCCGCCACGGCCGCAACCTCGGCCGCACCGGCGCCACCCCCTAAACGCCTACCCCCCCTCAATCACCGTGGCTTTGTAGAAGGCTTCCTTCATGTCAAAAAGGCCGAACACATCCGACCAATTGTTTATGGTAAATTGGGCACAGCCCTGTCCATGTTTCAAAAAGTGCCAGGCGCCAAATCTACGTGCATCCTCTGGCATCAGACGCCTGATGACTTTCCTCTGTGCTCTGCTGCACACATGCCCACAGAACACATCAAAATGGAAGAATACTTCCACTTCCCTGGTGAAACAAAGGAATGGGTTGGCCGCTCAATCAAAGAGGGTAAGACAAGAAAGATCCTTTTCTCTATGATGGTTGAATCGGACATTCCTATCGACACCTTAGTCAACAAAGTCGCCGTGGACTTGCTGGATCATGATGTACAATTGTCTTATAGCAAATGCCAAACCATCTCTTCTGAAGCACGTCTAACTTTTATCTGCATGAGCAACAAGTTTGCAGAGAAATCCATGACCTCCTTCATTTGGTCCAACCTTAACCAGATTCAAAAGCAGGAATTCAATTGCGATCCTGACAGCGAGCTAGGACAGTTTGAGGCACGCGGGATGAAAATGCTCACCATAGTCATGAAAAAGGATTACCCATACAACGGCATTTGGGAAACTCGAAAAGAAGGTGTCGACACGAGCTACAAGATCGTCTGGATCTTAATGTGCTCCACCACTCATATCGATCAAGTTGAACGAGCCGTAAAAATATACAAGCGCTCAAAGATGATTAATGCCGATTTTGGACCATACGCGAACACGGTTCGAGCACCTGAAAAAGATGCGGGTGATGAAACTGGTAAGGAGAAATACCACGAGATGCTCTTGAGCTTGAGCAGCCATTCTGTCCAACTCTCGATGGCCATCTTGGCCCTTGAGGATCTCATCAACCCGGACATCGAAGTATTGGTGAACTACTGGAAACGCACCACCCGCTCCTCTGACCGACGCCCCACCAAGGCCTCAGTCCGCAGTGTACTCCATTCCTTGACCATCCCAGGAGCAGATGGCCCAGTCAAAGTTTTTCATGGCGTGTGCCATAAGACCAATGGCCAGGGCTTCGAAGCAGCTGTCTCATCTATCGTTCCCCTCGCTTATTCTTTAGCAAAGAATATCAGCGCTCACCCGGCCTGTTGGATGAATGGCTACCTTAAAGAACTTGGTTGGGCCAAAGAGTCTATTACCAAGCTCCTCACCAAGTCCTTTTCCACTGAATCCATTCGCGCAGCACAAGATTCCACATGGGACAGGAAGACGGGGGTCGTCACATCTACCCATATTTAGGAAGGCGGCCTCCACCTTCGACAGCTCCAAAATAGCTGGATTGATATGAGCTTAGGCCGCCCTGACTCTTATAAAGAGCTCGACACAGCTGTCGATGTCGGCGATATGATGGCATTCAATTTCGAGGAAGGCCTCTCTCTTAAAAGCTTGAATACCACCAATTCCGGACTAGAAGGCCATGACGACAACAGCACGATTGCTACGCTCGAGGACGCCGAACATGACGATGAACTGGAAGAGGAATACCAGCAGGAAGAAGAGGCACTGATTGAAGAGGCCAGCACTGAGAGTGCCCTCTTTGAAGTTGAAGAAGATATCGATGCTTTGGTCGACGATGCCCAACGAGATCTTGCCTTGCCTCCTGGCTATCAACCATTCCAACTCACACAGGTCGAAGCAATGGATGAGGATGAGATGGATGCAGATGAGGGCAAAGTAGAAATAGAATTTGAAGACTATGACTTGCCCGCAGAAGAAGAAGAGGAGGAGATTGATTTTGAACAAACATCAATACGCCAGCTCTTCCTGGATACCGACGAGTTTCAAAATAACCTATTAAATCTGTCCATCAGCGAGCAAATTCCATCAACTCTTGTTCCCTTAGCAGAGAAATTCTATAACCTGCTTGCTGTTGACTCGGTATTGACTGAGCGCCAATCTCATCTATTAGAAGAGGACGAGACCGATCCCACCGTCACCGCACGCACTATGGCAGTAGAGGAAGAGCTAGCAATTAACAACCAGTAAATTCTTGACCTCGAAGAGGAAGTGAGAGCAGTTATGCGTACTCCTGGCCCCAAACCCCCTGACAAAGGACACCAATTAGAAAGCCCTCGCCCAAATCGTGAGCAGGCCGTCGAGTTCCCCGTTGAAGGAGAAACTCCCGTGGTTGATGCACAGCAGCACCCACATGACGCCACCATTCCTGATGCTCACCGGGCAGAGGGCAGCAGTGACTGATTTCACGGGGCTGTACCCCACGCACTATCACTCGTGGGAAAGCAGCCGGGACAAACACGAAACATAATAGTGATGACACAGGGGGAGCAGACCGAGGGACGCAATGCCACCCTGGCAGCAGCTTGGCGTGATCATACTGCTCAATGGTCGGCATACGACCTGGGGAAAAGTTCATTATCATATGACGACATAAAATATATCCTTCAACAACGATTGCGACAATGGCAGGGCATGGTGTCAGAGGAGGAGACTCAGATTTGCGTGCAAGATTACATCAACGAGAAAAACCTGGCCGGGCAATTGCCCCCAGAAGCAATCGCCCTCGAGGAAAACTGCCTGTCCTCATATCTATCGAAGCGAGTAGTGCCAACTTTCGGCCACGTGCCAAAGATGTGCCCGGATGGAGTGTACCGGTTATTATGTGCCAACATCAACAACATCTCAACAAATAAAGTAAAGAATTTCAAGGTTGATCAAATCAGGGCAATCAAGCGAGAATATAACTTTACTGGACTCCTTATGTGCGAGCACGGCCTACGCATGAGCAAACTCAAGCCTTCCGAAACCTTGCAAAAACTACTAGATTTAGAGGACTCTACTTCCCGCGCTAGCTGGACGCATAACAAACACAATGAGTTTGAAACCCGCGCACAACAAGGCGGATGTGCAATTATTATGCTTGATGAGATTTGTCAGTACGTAAAGAAAATGGCAGGAGGGAGTGATTGGAGAGGTTTGGGACGTTGGACATCGATCGTCTTACAAGCTTCCCCGGGTATCCGCACAAGACTTGTTTGCACCTACAATGTTGGCAGAGGCAAGCCAAAAGGCCTCAAGACAATCTACCAGCAGACCATCCGCTTTCTTCAACATAATGATCTTGACAACACTACCCCACGAGGCCTCATGCGACACGACTTCCTCAAACAACTTAAGACATGGCTGACAGACGGAGAACGCATACTCCTGTACATGGATGCAAATGAAAATGTGATCGACGGCCCCTTGTGCTCTCGGTTGGCAGACTTAGGTTTTACACCATGGGCCCACTGACTCCTTGGCCGTGTTCCCAATACACATGTCGAAGGATCAGAATGCATAGAAGAATGCTGGGGCTCACCCTGTCTGGAAATAACAGGAATCCAACTGCTTTCATTCCATGACGGAATAGGAGACCACCGTCCCTTTCTCGTCGATATCACCTTTCGCTCCGCCATTTGACTCTACACACACAGAATCATCCACCCCGATTGCCGCCGGTTGATCATGGCGAACATCAAAGCAGTTGCAAAATACCGCGAAATGGTTGAGGAACAATGGCAATGGCATCGGATTTGGGAACGTTTGAACGTCATCAGTCTAGCCACTTGCAGCTACCCTGTCCCACCCGAGATTGAAAGAGCTCTGGAAATTATTCACAGGCAAATCATCCAGATTCAACATCACGCTGAAGCAAAATGTAGGCAGATTTACAGAATCGACACTGAGTACAGCCTGGTTACAAAATACTGGCACGAGCACGTTCGAGCACTATCCGCACTCATTCGTCGGAAGCTAGGGAAGAAGACCAAGAATGATGGTAATCTTTGCCGTTTTGTCCGCAAAAAAGGTATTCCACAACCTCGCCTTCAGAGCCTGGAGGAACTCATCCACCTGCGTCAGGCCGCAAAAGAGAGAAAAGCGGCCTTGAAACCACAGAGCAAATGGTTACGACGGGAACACCTTCTTATCCAAGCACAGAAAGCAACAGACGCCGGGAACATTGAAGGCGCCAGACAGATCCGCCAGAAAATCTCGAGAGTAGCTAATGTATCGATGTGGCGAAAAATCAATTGGACAGTTCGAGACCCCCACCCAGGCGCACGAATGGCACTACCGTGGAATACACCACGGAGGAACAAGTGGTTGACACAATTTTTGCCGAGACAGAGGACAGATTTTCCCTCGCGGGCCCACTCGCCGACATCAGCAATTCCTCTATGACCCCACATCTTGGCTATCTTGGCTTTACTCCTCTGGGTAGATCGATTATCGAAGGGGATTTCATCCCTCCACCAGACATCTTGGATGCGACATCAGCCCTCCTCAACGAGATTGGTGAGCTAGGCAAGCAATTCGCCAGCAATCATATTAACATCGAAATATCCCCAGAGGAGTTCAGCTCCATTTGGTCCAGGGCAAGGGAAAAGACCGGATCTTCCATGTGTGGTGTCCATTTTGGCCACTATATGGCCACGGCAAAATCTACATTCATGTCAAAAGTTCTAGCCAGCCTCATCGCACGAACTGGATCCCCACCATCTCGCTGGCGCAACGTTCTAATGGTAATGATTGAGAAAAAGATGGGCTGTGCCCTGGTTGGCAAACTCTGTGCAATGCTCCTAAAGGAGGCTGATGATAATTTCCACAGTGGGGTAATCTTTGGAGGTCGTATGATGGAGCCGGCCAGAGCAATTGGCTTTATCCCTGAAGAACAAATGGCAGAGAAACAATGTACAGCCGAGGATGGCGTTTTTCAAAAGATACTGTACTACGACTACACCCGCCTACGCCCTATCTCATCCTCCACCATCTCTGCAGACGCGGCCAATTGTTATGACCGTGTGAACCATATCCTCCTGGCGTTACTCCTCTGGTCATTAGGCATGCCACAAGGCCCAATAGCTGTCATGCTCCTCACAATTATGATGATGAAGTACTATATCCGCACAGGCTTTGGCGAATCCAAAACCTACATGGGTGGGGAACGGGCGAGACATAGAATGCACGGCCTTAATCAAGGCAATCGAGCCGCATCCCATTGTTGGTCCTTGATCTCCTCTCTCCTCGTTTGCATCAAACGTAAATGCAACCATACTGCAGCCCTTTGATGCCCCATTTCCAGAGAAGTAGCTCACATCATTGGACTTCTTTACGTCGATGATACGGATCTATTTATCCTTGGAGAAGATTCCCTCTCTGTGTACGACCAGTGGCAAAAGACGCAATCAGCAATTAACTCGTGGGGCGACCTTCTCCAACAGACAGGTGGCAGTGCAAAACCGGAGAAATGACATGGCTATCTTACCGCTTTCGAATGGGACGATACAGGCCAATGGACATATGTAGATGTCAATGCACTCGGCTTAGATTTCACCATCCCATGCGACACAGGAACAGACTCGTTTGAATTATGTGATGCGACGACCGCAAAATAGACACTTGGTGTCTTTACCGCACCAGATGGATTGTCCACAGTGCAACTAGCAAAGGTGAAAGCAAAAGTTGACGAGTGGTCACAGAGAATCAGCTCGGGCAAGTTACCAGCCAACTTTGCATGGGTAAGCTACACGTACCAACTCTGGCTGGGAATGCGATATGGCCTCGGGTGCATACCAGCGGACGCCGAAGAGGTATCCGGCTTCCTACAAGACGAGAATTACAATATGCTGCCCCACCTAGGTGTGGCACGAACAATTAAGAAAGGCTGGCAAACCATCCACCGTGCCTTTTGTGGTATTGGATTATTCAGCTTCCCAGTGGAACTCCTCATCGCACGTATTAACATGTTCTTACAACACTTCGACTCCCCACACTCCATTGGGGTTGTACTTGGAGCATGCCTGCAACTAGTGAAGCTGGAGGCAGGCTTTCGAGATTGCCCCTTTGACCACCCCTTCGATCCAATTGGCAACTTCCTCACCCCATCATGGATCCGCTCCCCTCTTTGGCTTCCGCCTTAAACTCGATTATGACAGCATCCCCAATCCACGGGAAGGCAACCAACTATTACTCGACGTCTTCCGGAGACAATGACCAACCTGGAAACATTTTCGCTCGTGGAACCGCTGCCGCCTCAATTTAAAAGCCTTATTCCTATCAGATATCTGCACCGCAGATGGGCGTTACATTGGCCCTCTTTTCTTACAAGGACAGATTGACACGCACCCACCAAGATCAGTGTACAACTTCCCCCGCGAACGACCCAGCCACAATGATTGGCATCAATGGGTGACATTCTGGGCTGAGTATACAGGCCACAATTTCAAATTGCATCGCCCCATGGGTAACTGGATTAATTCTACCCATCCTATCCATGACTGGTATAAACACAGGGATTCAGATATCCTCCTCCAACGCATAGACGGCGGAGCACGCATTTTCGGCCCCACCTCCCCATCACGCTTGCAATCCTCCTCGCTATACTCCTTCTTGGGCCCCTCTCCAGCTCTCCCAGACCTTCAACACTACGTACACTGTTCCGTGGAGCACGAGCCAGATGGTACGGTCCGTCTTCTCGGCCAAGGCTCCGACGCCCCTACTGTATGCCCTCATCTGCAGGACTTCTACTCGTTTTTGCACTCATGGGGCGGGACGCGGATGTGGGAGAGCGTGGATCTAAAGGGATCATTTTCCCACGTCATTGAGGCCGTGGGCAATGGCAACGCTAAATGGGTAACACACGGTTCATTCAACCGCGTCAGATCTCCCGACATCTCCAGCGCCGGTTGGATCATTTTTTGCCGTGACACGCAATCCTTCCTCCGTGTCTCCTTTTATGAGATCTCCCCAGACGCCAGTGCATTCTACCGCCATCCCTTCATACCAACCACAATCCATGCACCTCAACAGGCCGCGGGCGCGGCCCCTCGCTCAACAATGACCCATCTTACATTCAACCTTTGGTGACCTCCTGGAGCCAGCAACATGCTTGAGGCCAAGCGAAGCATCAATGGAAGTAGAGTTAGCATCCAATAAACAATGAAAGAGGAGACGACACTGCCAAACAAAATTGACAACTTCTCCCCCCTGTTTTCTGTCCTTCATACAGGGCTTTACACCCTCAGGTGATGCGGTTGCACTCTCAACCGTTTACCGGCCATCCTGCCGAGGGAAGCTTTGCTTCGTCGCCCCCAGCAACCTTGCTGTACTTCTTTAGTCTGGCAATTGAAAATACCGCCTAGTGTATGCCTTCGTTTAGTATAGTTGGTAATATTTTAAGTCTATATATATATACACAGATTAAACTGGTAAGTTCCCACATCTCTCCAGTCAAGGAAATCGGTACCAAATGATCCTGTATCATGTCGACAGCAACTCCATAAGGGCCGAACCTACCAAAAACAAAACCGAAGGCAAACTCATCCTTGCATGCAACCAGGCCCTTCAACGCACGAAAGCCTGTGGGATCTAACCTACCCGGCAGGTCCTGGACAACCAAATCTCTGCCGCGTATAAACTCGCCATCACCAACTCAGGAATGACAGATCAACTGGTTCGCGACGACAACCATTGCCGGACCATTGCAGAGAAAGCCATACAAACCTGGAAGGATCACTTCATTGCTGTCATCAGCGGCACAGACACAAAAATTCCCCTCCACCTTCGTTGCCAATTACTACCACAGATGGAACGTCAACTCTGTCTTCTACGGCAATCCATGCATACCCCCACATTTCCACCCATACACATCTCTACGGCCATCATGACTACAACACGCACCCATTCATACCCCTTGGCATGGAAGCCCTTGTCCACGACAAACCCCACCGCCACAACGCATTTGCCCAATACTGCACCAAAGGGTTTGTCATTGGCACAACGTACGAACACTACCGCTGCTGGAAAGTATGGACACTAACTTCGTGCGCAACCCACATCTCTGCCACAGTTTTATTCAAACACAAGTAGATCACCAACCCCTCGATCACCCCCACGGGCACAATCATAGCAGCCGCTGCAAACCTATCTCATCTACTCACAAACAATATCCAGGCCCATCACAACAACAAAGTCAAACAAACTTACCTCACCCGACTACAGATCCCCACAAAACCATCACCTCCCCCTCTACATAACGAAAAACACTTGTCATGGCACTCACCAGCCACACCACACCCATCCACACCACCTGCAGTATCCGACTATGACAGCGACTCCAGTGACAGTGACGATGAATCAATAAACATCCCACAACTGGTGCCACGGTCACCTCCAGAAACTCCAAGGGTGCCCCCACTACAAACCATGACACCACTTCCAAGGGTGTCCGCACCACCAACCTCCCCAGCATACAACACGCACAGTTGCGTACATTCGGTCACACAGGAAACCATCTTACACCTGCTACACAACACCCATACACCGCTCACACCACTAAGCGCAGCAACCCGGTGTTTTCCCCGTGAAATACTCGCAGCCATACTTGACACCGACACTGGCAAACTACTAGAGTATCGCCACCTCATCAAAAACCTGAAGTACTGCACCATCTGGAAAAATGCATATGGTAAAGAACTTGGTCGCCTCGCCCAAGGCATCCCCGGCACCGTAAAAGGCACCAACACCATAGTTTTCCTTGCACACAACCAAATTCCTCCGCATTGCCGAAAGGACGTCACCTATGGACGCATCTGCGCCAACTACCAACCCGAGAAGGAAGACCATTACCGCATCCGTCTTACAGTTGGTGGCAACAGAATCACTTACCCTGGTGATTGCGGCACACCAACAGCTGACATGCTGACCGCCAACGTTCTCTTCAACAGCGTTATATCCACCAAAGGGGCATCATTCATGACCATTGACATCAAGGATTTCGACCTCAACACACCAATGGTTCGCCCTGAATACATGCGCTTCAAACTTTCCGACATTCCAGACCACATCATTGCACTCTACAAACTTGACAAACTTGCCACTGCCAATGAATTCGTCTATGTCCTGATCCAAAAAGGAATGTACGGTCTCCCACAGGCAGGCATCATAGCCCAACAACTACTCAAAAAACGGTTGGCCATCAAAGGCTACCAACAAAGTGCCATCACACCCGGTTTCTGGAAACACAACTGGTGCCCAATCTCCTTCACACTCTGTGTCGATGATTTTGGCGTGAAATATGTTGGCATCAAACATTCACATCACCTTCTACAAACCCTCAATGAACACTACGAAATGTCACAAGACTGGAAAGGTGAATGATACCTTGGCCTCACAATCACATGGGACTATACCCACTGACACGTGCAACTCTCCATGCCAGGATACTGCAAAAAAGTCGGCCACCGTTTTCGCCATCCTGTTCCTGTTACCCCACAACACCAACCCTATCCCCATACAGCCCGCACCTATGGAGCCAAACAACAGTTTGTCGAAACTGCGGACGACTCAGCATTACTCTCCAAAACCAACAAAACCTTCGTCCAGGAAGTCATCGGGGTATTCCTTTACTATGCACGTGCAGTGGACTGCACCATGCTACCTGCACTGGGGTCACTTGCCACTCAACAATCGGCACCAACGCAGAATACCATGTTGAAAATACACCAGTTCCTTGACTATGTCATGACACACCCAGACGGCATGATTACCTATTGCGCCAGCAACATGATCCTTGCCATCCACAGTGACACTTCCTATCTGTCTGAAACAAAAGCACGCAGCAGGGCTGGGGGACATTTCTTCCTATCAGAAGATGATCCATCCCCCCGCAACAACGGCGTGGTCTTAACCCTTGCACAAATCATCAAACCTGTCATGTCTTCAGCTGCTGAAGCTGAAATAGGAGCACTATACATCAATGCACGGGAGGTTATACCACAACGACACCTTCTCAATGAACTGGGACATCCACAACCTCCAACTCCCATACAAATCGACAACTCCACAGCTCTTGGTGTAGTCACCAACATCATCCAACCCAAACGCACCAAAGCAATGTACATGCATTTTCATTGGCTCCGTTGCCGAGAGAATTGAAAACAGTTTCACACCTATTGGCGCACAGGAGCCACTAACCTAGCGGACTACGTCACAAAACATCATCCCACCATACATCATCAATCCGTTCGCCACATTTACCTCACAAAACCTACAAAACTTCTCGACATACGACACAAGGCACACCGCATACTCAAAACCCAACCACACTCCCTACCCTTGGACCCCATGCGTGCGCCGCATAAATCCATCCATATCAAACACCTGATGGGTTCTTTCCCTGCAAGGGTGTGCTATACTAGCCAAAACCAGCCAAAACACCCATCATGTTCTCCACGTACAATCAAGTATGTACCTACAGTATGTGAGTAGCATGTAGGTACGCTTTTTGGTTCTTAGCCCAAAAAAGCCCGATTTAAGAGCCACGGAAATGCGTTGTCAATATGCAGGACTGTTTTGACTACAAAATAGCTCTCATAAATTAGTTATCACCTAATTTACGACGATCAATGCATCTTGCTATGCTCAGCAAGCAATCCTTACAAGGGCAAACATTCAGAACTTTGGATCTTTGTTACCGCAAGCAATCACTCCTCATGAGAGTACAAATATACCAGGACAGTGTAGAACTGACACAAAATTCATTTGTTTTGCTTTGGAATGAAAAGGATTGCATTGTCTTTCCATTCTCATCTGTTCATTATAATCAGTAAACAGTAAACTTGCAACTACTCAACCACAACACAGTGTAACCTGTACACATACAAGTTACTACTTAATATTTTTCATCAAAACGGCATAGGTCACAATCTGTAGACAACCTTGAGTTACGGACTCACTTCACCAGGAGTATGCATCCTTCCAACAATTCCTTCATAAATCTCCAGAATCTCCATATCTCTGTCAACGTGGACCTACTCCATATTTTGTGCAGTCATCATAGGCCATGTATGAGAGTGTGCAAAGGGTCTTTGAACTGCAAAAGCCTAAGCATCTCATGAGTGACGTACATCACAATGACGCATAGACTGGGAAAATTGTGACATCAGAGACAACAGTTGTCCTGAGAACCCATACATACTCTGTTTGATCAAAATGAAAGGTTGGAAGCAAAAAATAGGAGATTTGCATTGTGACATCATGGGCACACTTTGTGTGTGAGAATTGCCAAAGAAAAGTGGTACTCAATTTTGATTGTTAGCAATTAAAACCCCTTATCTCCTAGGTAATGCAATTACAGGCTGTCCATTTGGTACATAAGCCCTTGTCGTGACAAGAGGCATGAATGTAGTTGTAGCCCCTAAAAGGCCTATTAAAAAGACACAATTTAAGCAAAACACAGCCTTTTGTGACATGATACTTTTCTAGTACAAGTCTAGTTTGGACTTGATTACTAGTGTAGAGAGACCTCTGAAAAAGGGGCAATAATAGGTATACTAAAAAGAGTACACATGTCTCCAAGAAGCTGTGCACTCTTAGGACGCCGCATGACTCTTAAGAAGCAGGTGCAGTTTCCAATAGTAGGGGGGGAATTGAGATATTTTTTTGTATGCTATCTACTAAAAGTATCATATTGAATGTACTCCAACTTTCAGCGAAGTGAGATTCATCGCCAATCACACATCTCGAACAATGTGCCAACACCCAAAAAAAAGAACAATGCAATTGATGGACCCCCCCTCTTTGTATTCAAATGTGCTCCTCAAGTGTACAAGCAATGCAAATTCGGCCAATGTTACGCCACGGGGGCATCCTTAGAAAATGGCGTAACATGGTCCGATTTTCCATCACGTGGGGGTATGCCAAAATGTCTTCACATAACACATCGGCGTCCATAGTAAAAAATCGACGACAACCATGAATACCGCCGGAAAGCTTGACAAATTTGTCAAATCCGTCGCTTCCTTGCCCCCCGCGCCCGTATCAACTACCCGTCATTTCCCGCACTACACCCCTAAACCACGCGAATGCGACGGGGGTCAAAAACTCATGCTGTCTCGTCTGAGATCGAATATTGTCCACAGGGTCAATTTTTCGGAAGACAAGCATTCAGCCGTCGCAACCGATCGTCCGCCTCCAATATGACCTTTCTGATGGCCCGTCCATCATGTGCGTGTCCCCAGAGTATTGTGGATGTTTGAAACCAACACAATTCTCAAGCTAAGGTAAGCAAATGATGCAATATTTGATTGTTGCATCTGCCAAAGGAATTTATTTTTTATTATTTCTTGATTACTCAACTCCATTCTTATGGATGCTTGTTTTTAGTCAACAGTGGACATAACAATCAACATTTAGAAGAGAGAGAATATTGGGGAACAATATTTCAACTGGGGCGGACAGGCGACTGGGGCAGGAGCACAATTTGGGTCAGATGAAAGTGGAAAGAGCTGTGATGCAACAAAACTCAAATGGGTCATGGTATGGCAGACTTGTGGCAGGAAAGGTTGTTTTTGCCTCCATTAGTCTTCACATTATAAATTAGTTAAGATTCATGACATAACAATCAACTAATGAATATTGCATAACAATACTTCCGACAAATTTAATTCTATTATCTTTTCAAAGCCTCATCATTCCACTATCATATCACTATTTTAAATTTGAAACTTCAAAATAATAATGTCCGGGCTGTGTACTTTTTCAACTAACATATTCGGCATGGCCATTTCATTGTCACACTGCCACAAAACAATTTCATAGGGAAATTGTGAACAATTTTCCTTGATATAAGAGTGCGTTTGTTTTATGCTTTTGATTGAGCATTGCTAGTTTCTGTTATAATCTCAATCATACTGAACTGATCAGCTGTGAATGACTTTGGTATTGCAAAATTTAAACAACAAGTAATTGAACATCATCTGGACTCATTCTACAATCAGTGAAGTGATATGAATTAAATTGCTTGCCAATTATCATAAAACAACATCTGAGTATGCAACATATTTGTATTTCAAACAATAGAACATTATGTTGAATTCAATTCTCATTTACAATTAAGTTGAACATTGGTCCATGATGGATCATGTTATTAAATAATTTTGGTTCTTTCTTTTGGCATTGGCAAGCTGTGGATGAATTTAGTGTCGCAAAGTTGGAACAGCAACTTAAGTGAAATACAGTTGATATGAATCTACAACCAGCCAAGATAATATGAATTAAGTTGCTAGCCAATTAAGATAAATAATACTCTGATTATGGAACATAATATCATTTCAAACAATGTAATAATCTGTTGAAGTCAATTCTAATTTGCAGTTAAGATGAGTATTGGCTAATGATGGATTGTGTTTTGCTACTGTTTTTCCTCATTGACAAGCTGTAGAAGCATTTTGGTGTTGGAGGTGTGTCTGACCTCAATCTACCATCAGCCAAGGTATTGCGAATTAAATTGCGGGTATGACACATAGTTGCAC